>JAQFJA010000009.1:21400511-21412399 GCA_029874485.1 Naso brachycentron | reverse complement strand
GCGTGTGAATGCCTCTTAACATGGCAACTTCCTCTGATCTGACTGTTGGGGCTGCACAGGTCAACTCTAGTTCCCTCACATGCTGTAACAAAGCCCCTCCTGACTGCTCTAACTCACAGCTAGACGTTCTTGCTTTAGAAACTCGGCCCTGTGAGGCAACATTTTGCTTTTTCTCCTCCTTCCTCGGGTCTCATTTTGGTCATCTCATATTGTAGGCGTTACTTTAAGGTGTGTTTGGGAATGTGGGGATTGGGGTCAGGCTAAAAAAGGTGAAATACCGCAGATGGTAAGAAAAAAAAAAACACAGATGGTCAAATATGTTGTGGAGCAAAAGTACTGTTCATTTTCTTTGTTTCCAAAAGAAAAAGCCAAGCTGTTTTTATTTGATTTTCTGCCTGTGCTCACCTGAATGGATACCAAACTGGTGTCTCCTCTGCTCTGCGGTGACTGTAGGCCTATGTGAATGCTGGAGAGAATGTGTGTTATATGTTGCTCTGCTATTGACTGTATGAAACCCGTGTGTGTATGTGTGAGTGTGTGTGTGTGTGTGCGTGTGTGTGTGTGTTGTAGTGACTGGACAGCGGTGTGCTTGCAGTGACTGCATCTTATGGCCATCTGCTATGAATAAATAAATGTTCTATACAAACTGTGGTGTCCTCAGCCTCCCTTTGTGTGTGTGTGTGTGTGTGTGTGTGTCCAAAGTGAACTTTGCATTTTTGAGGTCCTCCTCCAGGGGGCAGCACATGCCTGCCAAACACTCAATTGTCAATGGAGTACAGATGGAAATTAGCTTTCTTCTACTAAATCTGGTGCACCCATCTTTTTGTTTGTTGTAAACAATTATGTGTATAAATGCACACTGTCCTTTATCAACTAAATAAACTAAACTAATGACTCCTCTTATGGCCGCTTTTCACAGCCCAATCATTTTCACACAGATGTTTCATTTAATTGGGCTATTGAGAGCTTATGACATGGACAGAGTGTGCTTGATAAAAGTAATATTTTGACATTTGGGCTTTTTAAAAAATTTTATTTGCTAAGAGCTGAGATGACAAATGAGACAGATGACGTACAGCTTGGAAGAAAATGAAGCTGCAGTTTAGCTTAGCGTAACATAAAGACTGGAAAATGAGGAACATCTAGGCTGGTTTTCTCCAAAGGGAACAAACTTTATCCACCAGCCTCTCTTAACCTCAACAGAAAACATGTTTTTTTCCCGTTTGTTAATCAGTGCAAAGACTAAACTGTGAAAGAAAGAAATTGTGGTTATGATACAACCTTTAAAACATGACCCAATAAAAGCAAACAAGAAAATTTTGTAAATTCAGATTAAGTGATCAAATAAATGTAGTGGAGTAAAAAGTAAAATATTTGCCTCTGAAATGTGGTAAGTAGAAAGTGCAAATACTCAAGTAAAGTACAAGTACCTCAAAATTGCACTTTAATACACCACTTGAATACATGTACTTAGTTACTTGGTACCTTCATGACTTTACTGTTACTACACCTAGGTGTGATAACTATTTTATTTACCATAAATGCACAAACAAAGGTTGATTTTTTTCAAACTTTTTTGCAGTGTGATCCCTTCAAACAAAGCATCTGTTTTTTTCAGGTTTATTGACAAACTCTCCAGGAGCCTGAACACAAATGAACAATCCAGTAACTTAAAGGTAAAACCAGCAGCATTTGTTCGTTGTGGTGTGTAAACACAAACCGGGTCCCTCCTCCTGGCTCAATGGCACCTGAAGTATCATAGCATGTACTTCTACTGCTTGTACTTCACAGCAAGCAATGTAGGAATTTTACATTTATTTTAATGGATGAGCTGATAATTTAGCAAGCTAGCACAAGCTAATAGCTGGTGTTTGGAACCTACCTGTTCAACAGAAAGCAGGCTAACTCTGCGTCGCTCTTCATCCTCAGCCTCTCCTTCAGTGCTCAAAAGCCAAGTCGAGATTTACTCGTTCTTGAACGAGCTTTATCCGCTTGCTGTTTTGCCTCATAGGGCTATATTTCCTTTTCTTCACTGCTACATCCGTATCTGCAGTTTTCTCCTGTCCGTATGGTGTCCAGTTGCTGTTTTATTCACTCTTAACCTCACCTGTGCACTGCCATTGGCTGGGGGGGAACGCACCCACTACCCCGCCCAGAAACATTCAAACTAAACCAAAACATCTAAATACAGGCAGAGGGCGGAGCTCTGCAGACACATCATCACGCGCCAAGGGGCCCTGAAATGATGATTGTACCGGATTCATTTTCTATCAAGTCTGTAATTTTTGAGGGAAATGCTGCTGACTCTACCTTTAACTTTTACTGCTCCCATATCCTGTTTATCACCTTATGACCCTTTAGAGTTATTTTTGCAACACCTTGTGGCGGTCTTCATCCCCAGGTTGGGAACCACTTCAGTAGGTGTCTTTAGCGAGAGTTGTGGTGTCGGCTCACTAGTCAACTAGTCTGCTCATGTGGAGTTCATATGATGTGTCTGTGCTGAAGGTCGGCCTTTGCTGATGCTAGGTAATGATGAAGAGTTTTGAGTTTCATTAAAATCCTTGAAAACAGCCACAAAGTAAACGTGTTGTTGTTTTAATCAAACAACTACCTAGATGGCAGCATGTTTCACTGTTGAAATAAATCACATCCACAGGTCTCAAAGTGTACAACAGTTTTATTGATCAATGATCAACTCAAGCTTACATGATTACAAGTATACAAGAAATCACTGAAACTGTGAGCAGTGAAGACACTTCCCAACACCTTTATCATCAGGGCTTCAGAAAATTGGGGCCAGATCAGCATAAAAAAAGGCAAAACACTCAATCTGTGAAATCTAATTTAGCCCATGTGTCGAAATTAAGTGTTTCTCTTGAAATTAAAACTACCCTCCCAGGCATATTCACCCTTTTTTCATAATTTCAACCCAATATGGGTCCTGAAACGTAATTTAAGAAAGCAGGACTTCATTTTATCTCAATGGCACTTGCTCTGTATTTGCCTCTGGGAGTTTCAAGGTTAATTACACACAATCAACTGCTTGCCTTCACTGGAAGTTCGAGTGTTACAGTCATAAAACAACAATCAGTATTAAATTGTAGTTAGGTTCATTCTAACCAGCTGAGGTTAGAGATTAGAGAGGGGGGGAGAAAGGAGAGACAGGAAGAGGGGGAGAAAAAGACATGTCATTACAGTCTGTCCTTACTTTTCATCCACACGTATGGCACTCGTTGAAACGCACTCACATTTACACAACACGAGACACACACATGCACACAGAGCGCCTTCCTCTCTCCCCGTCTCTCTGTAATGTAGGCCAGTGTGAGTCGTTCTCATGGGCACATGTCCACGCTCGGCATTATCTGGTTTTTTTACACGACTGTACAACCGTTAAGTGGCTCTGAATACAGCTATATCATGGCACTAATATAAAACTCAGTAAATCTTTAGATCTGTCATTCATTTAAAGTCTTTACTAATTAAAAAGTGGTTTGTAAAGGCTGGTTTCGCAGCTCAACTGGGCGAGCAGAATGAACAAGCAGGCAGGAAATGACCTGCGTCCGTCCACGCTCACGTGCACTTTTTCAATCCACAACTGAAATGAGTGTAAAAGGACAAACTCCTCTTCATTATCAGGGTTCATCCCAGCGAGATGTTCCCTGAACATCATGAGCAGAAGGTGGCCCCGGGCGCTTTCTCACCTGTATTTTGCTTCATTAGGTCCGAGGCGAAACAAAAATTAATGACTGCCTCTCAGTTCTGGTCTGGTTTCCGTTCACATTGGTTGTTTATAAACCAACCAAGAGCTGTACACATAAAGTGTGATTGACTGCACAAACAGACTTCACAAAAAGTTGGAGATTTTTTTTTTACAGAATGCTGAAAGCTCCAGAGAAAAGAAGCAAATGGATCATTGCAATTTGTAGAAGCAACTGGAGAAACGGGGATTTGCACTTGCAAGTTTGATTTTTGTGACGTTGGTGCACGCCCTCTCATATTGTATTTATCTCAGACTATTCATATCACCTCCATCTCTTTACATGTGCATTTCTCTACCTTTTACTGCTTTTTTGCATTTCTGGTTAGATGCTGAACTGCATTTACATGTCTCAGTACTTATAAACAATCAACTTGAATCTCATCTAAAAAAAACCAAGCACACTGAGAGGAGGACAGTAACTGTACGATTCTTAGTTCGTTTTAAAGGCTGCACTAAATAGAACCAAGTCCTGATGCTGATGATCAGTACACAGCCGGAGGCAACTTAAAAACCTAAAAGCTTCCCCCAGACGCCTGTTTGTGGACTGGATGCTACAAGCTGAACAAGGATATGATGGATCTTTAAATGCTCACATCTGCTTTAGAGACGGTCAGCCTGGCGCCTACTTTCTAGAGAAGACAGTAAACACTGATTTATGTTAGCATTGAGCTAATATTAGCCAAAACACTGGCCTGGCTAATATCTGTCAAGCGCCAACGCTTAGCAAATGATCTGGCATAACAGTTCTCGATTACAGAACAGCTAAATAGTAGTTTAGCTTTCAAATTCCCACCACAATCACATGTCTACACTCTCGCTCTGTGGTTGGTCTCTTTGCCGTCACATGGTAAACAAACCACACCAGATTTCGCTGAGTCTACATTAGTTTGTTTGAACCAAGCCACATATGTTGAGCTGATGTCTTTAGTGATGCAGTCTAAAGTAGAAGTTCAGAAACAAATCACAATAAACGAAGACGGAACACAGCTGCTGTCATTAAGTTTAACTGTGGCGGCTCAAACTGGAGCATCTGGAGAGTAAAGCAGCGTGTCATCTGCTAACAGGTCCTCCAGAAACACATCAGAAGCAAACAGAACAAACCACATTTTAAAACTATTCTGCTGCTCATTCATTTGCATAAAATAACCTTGCCACAGTTTAAATGTATTAATTTTTGTTCTGGTGCATTCTGGGATACATTAGACGTACATTTGCTGTGAGGTGTCACCTCACGTCTGTGAAACCAGCCTTTACATCTATTTGAACAGTATGCATCAGGCATCATCAGTAGAGTTCTTAAATGGCAGCTGTGTCTGCAGGAAGCAGGAAGGATCATCAAGTCTGCTTCTGGCGCTCGCAACAGGGATGCAGCGTCTGCTCAGTGTCGGCTTTGGTGCAGTGCGGTGCAGCTGTAAGGCAGCTCTTCTTGTTTTGCCCCGTAATGCACTGAGAGTGAGGTCACTAAGAAGCGTGACCCCCAGATGACCCTGGCGATCGGTCCAGGTGTTGGAGCGTTTGAAGTTTTTAAAAGCAACACTTAGTAAAATGGCTCCGATGCAGCTGGATTGTGAAGTGGGTTTTATGGCCATTAAATCTCAATGACAGACACAGGTGAGGGCGAGGAAGTCACGTGGAAAGGTTACCGTTCATAACGTCATGTGAAGTCAACTGGACTCCTGCAGAGCACATCGTTTGCTTAGCAAGTCCACACCTAACAGAGAGGAAAAAAAAGTTACTAAAAAGCTCCGACAAAATTACATATTATCATAAAGTAAAAGCACCCTATAACATAACGCAGATTAGGAAAGGAAGGAAAGCTCAAAAAGGAGACATAATGAAAGGTTCATTCACACTGATAACTTACTATACGCGACGTGAGTGAGCGAACAGCTGATTGCTTTATGTTTTTTCAATGAGGACGTCCTAACCAGCACCACGTGACAGTAAATAGCTGCAGAGACGTGTCCTTTGCTTGAAATATCACTTAGCTTGGTTCTATTTGAGTGACGTTTCGTGCACTTGGTCCGCCTCCGGCCTATTCTGACTGGCTGAAACCAGCGCTGACGTCGTTCCATTTCAGCCCTTCGCCTGTTAACAACCAACTCAACGGCTCCTTCTGCTGCGACATCGCTCGTAGTCAGTCTGGATGATTTGTCGCGCTTCATTCGCTTGGTCACTCACCTCGTGCTTAGTTAGGATCGGTGAATGTTTCTTAACATCAAAACGCGCTTGAGGTTCAGTTTGATGTTTTTAAAAACAATAAAGTGTCTTAATGAAGACCTGCAGCATGAGCAGACAGAGATGAACAGTGGGTTGAACATGAGGAGAATTACAAGCATCTGTCCCAAATCCTGAATCCTGTCGTAAATGTGCCAAAAATGAGACTAAACCTTAATTTCGATTAGTTGTAGCCTAATAAACCATTAAATACTGATCGGCGCGCATCAGTTTTTGGTGTCACCCTGCAGCTGGCTCTGCGCTAGCTGCTGCTCTTTATTTTTTTGCTACATAGTAGAGCTGCAATAACAGCTACTGCAAGGGCTACGTTATTAGTTTACTTTTAAAAAATTACGGAGGGAAATTAAAGCATCGGTTGCTGACATGGCAGACGGAGGCCCTGGTGAACATCCTGTCAAAAAGTAGAAATGTTACTGCAGGTACCAGGAGGAGCGGCGAGGGAAAGATCAGCCCTTCGACATGCAAACAAAGCTTCTTGCATTGATACAACACAGTCGTTGTGTTTTCTTTCTGCTGAAAGACAGCTGAATTTATGAATAAAAATAATTGAGTTTTGACTGTCATGTGATTTACTGCTCATTGCCAACATGACCGCACCCACTCCCAACTCCCCCGTCCCGAATTTCACCCATTCTCCTGTGGTCACCCTAGTGGAACAGCTGAAGGGGAGAAGCTCTGTCGTACCTTGACGGTGCTGTCGACAGCTCCAGAGAAGAGGCGCCCCCTGGAGACGGCGAGAGCCGTTACACTGCCCTGGTGTCTCAGCAGAGTCTGAGTACAGATCATGTTGTCCATGCTCCACACCTAAAAAACACACGACCAACATATGAACTACCTTTCATTTGAAGCAGTTGGTATTTTTACCTACTAACTGAACTTTCACCCACTCATCTAAAGATATGATGATACAAACTTTTTTGCCATAATATTTATATCATATTTACATAATATGCAAATACAAAAGTTGATTGGCCACGACCATCAACTTGTGTTTGCTGCTTTCAGTTTGACATTCATTGTTAAATGTTTATTGTGTACAAAAATAACATCATATATCTTCTTCACACACAACAAACAGACACAAACGAAATATCCGTCCTTACCCTGAGTGAGCGGTCGTAGGAGGCGCTGAACACTTTGGTCTGGTCAGGGGTGGAGATGACAGCGAGAGCGTACACTGTCCCCACATGACCTGTCAGCGTCCGCACCTGCTCTTTAGACTCGATGTCCCACACCTACAGAGAAGACACAAACACCTTCATCATCATCATTACAAGGCCTGGCCGATATGGGAAATTTGGGGCCAACGTGGATACTGACATTAGGGAGCAAGAAGAAACAAAGTTTTTCTGTGTCTGAGTATTTTGTCCTGTAGAATAAGTAACGGTCTGGTGCACTTTGTGGTCTACATCAGCTCTATGATGCTCCTGTGTGTTATGTGAATTTAACCTTGCTGTTAAAGTGGATGAGCTCTACGTAAATGTCATCTGAACATAAAAAAAATAAAATTAAAAAAAAAACACCCAACAGAGCAGAAGTGTGAATGGAAAGTTTGAATCATGTCTTGTGAGAGAGGGCGAGACACACGGCAGTTTGGCTCATAAAGCAGGAATGAAGAAAAGTAAAATGGAAATCCAAAACAAAAAAAAAATGTGCTCAGTTCTGTTTGTTGGTGTGTTTGTGTGTTTGTGTGCTCGTGCGCGTCTCCCTCACATGGATGAGGTTTTCGTAAGTGCCACAGACGATGTGGTGGTTGGTGACGGCGATGGAGTAGACGCTGCCTCCGCTGGTCTGCAGGACGTGAACACACTCCAGAGACCGAATGTCCCAAATCTGAAAGAGAGACGGAGAGAGATGCCGGTGGGTAAAAAAAACAATTCAGAGGAGGAAGAGGAGGATGATGAGTATGTGTCTTTGGAAAGGGTAAGATAGGCACAGATACACACAAGTTATCAGCAGTGGAAAAAGTAAGTTGCTCAACAGCTGCAAGTTCACGAGAACTTGGCTCATGTTTTAAATCTGACACCATAGATGTTATCAAGAATGAATGAGCGAGTTCAGCTGGCCAATCAGAAAGCAGAACTTTAGACAAGCCACGAAATGGATTAAAGACTAAAGCCCCTTTCACACACTCTGACGCGCCTCACTGGTCTGTTCAAACAGCACTGATGCATGATGGGGGTCAGAGTTGCACCACTGATAACCCGCCTTCAGAGGAGGAAGTATCAGAGGTGAGTCAGAAGCGGAGCCGAGGTCGAGCAGCGCCTGTTTAAATGGGAGACTTGGTGGGTGGGGTCAGGGGCGCGCATTTATCTTAAAGGAGGGCAGAGGAGGGAAAAAACTCGAAGGATTCAACAGAATTATGACACAACGCACATTTATGACGCACACAGTGTGATCACTTCTTCAATTGTCTGTGGTCGGGCTAGATGTCGTCAGGGGACATAATTGCATAAACGTTTAGTGAAAAATTAAACTTAAACTTCAGTGCTGAACTCAATTGTGTTAAAGAAATAAAGAAATGAGTGGACCGACTTGATGCAGCGCACCTTTGTCAAGAGAGGAAAAAAAAAAGTCCAGTACAGGCAGCAGCCTGCTGAAACAGCTCAGTCTCTTTCTTTCTTTTAAATCATGAAACGTACGCGTGTACAAGGTGAAAACAGCCCACTGTAAACATGTAGCCTGGAGATTGTTGGACACATAACCTTACACACGATTGTGGTGCATGTCTGACATATTTAAGCTTAAAGGAAATCAACAGAGGCAGCTCTATACCAGATGAATTAAATGACTGTGTTATGTCCCTTATTTCACTGTTTGGTGCCTTTTGGTTCACATGTTGGACATTTATCTTAACAGAGGAAGCTGATGCTGGTAAACCTCACACCAGTGGCGTCTCCTTTGAATCTGCCACCCCGGCTCGCTGTGTAATATGACAGACTGGCGCCGCTTAAAGACGCACTGCTCGGCTCTGTGTAAGTAACACCAAATTAACAGAAGGCGTGTTATTGGCGAGCCTTTAACGCAGCGCTGACGTGGGCTCTCTGTGTAAAAACAGGTTAAGAGATGATACTCTGACACACTCAGAAACACAAAAGGCCGAGCTTCACTTTTAGAAACAGGTCTAAATGCTCTCAACGGTGCAGGACACATGCGTAGTTTACAGCGTGAGCTCTGCCTGCTGCCAATGCAGAAACATAAATCAGGCTTTACACTTCCTGTTTGGTGCTGGCGAGAACGCACCTGATGGTTGTTGACAAGGTTCACATCATTGAACAGCAAAATTTGCAGAAGACAAAACTAAAAACCTGTGAAAGAATTAAAGGTTTGATTTTATCGTAACAACAAGACAAGAAGAAGACTGCCTTAAAGCAATCTGCATTATTTTGTTTTATGACCAACATTCAACAAATGACCGAGATCACAGGAGCGCGCAACAACTCTCGCAAAACTCAAATGATTTTTTTCTGACTTTTGAAATTTGTCTGTGGCTTTGAAATCCCTTGAAATGTCATTTGGTGTGAGGCCAGCATTAATCAGAATAACATGAAACAATTATGACAGGCGTCCATGGTTACAATTGTTTGTCAAGCAAAGAAACCAAATATTTACTGGTTGCAGCTTCATAAATTGTTTTATTTAAAGCTTAACTACTTCAACATACTTCAATGTATTCAAACCATTCAAAATTCAAAATATTCAGAAAATTCAGGAGATTGGAGCTTCTTTTCAGAATTTAAAAAAAAAATCAGAAATTCCGAGATATTCTGCATTTTCTGACGAAAATTTCCCATTCAAAGTAAATGGGAAAAGGTTCAAAATTTCATAAGTTTTAAAAGGTTGATGCTCATTCATACTTTCAGCTAGAAACTTCATTCAAACATCAAAATAGGCCTATTTCAAATTCCTTTTAAATTTCAACATCCGTTGAGCTTTCAAATATCATTTAAAATATTCAAAATATCCAACTTTATTCACACTGTCATTATCACAGTTTTAAATGGGAAACCATTTCAAACCCATTCAACCTTTTCCCAATCATTCACACGTTCATGTAGCCTAGAAACACCATTCAAACATGAAAACATTCACAAAGCTTAGAACTTTCAGGATATGAGTCAACAGTGTTCTAATGTTTATACTTTCCTCAGTTTAAAATCTAGTCATTTTTCTCACCCTCTGGGATTTTATAATGGGTGTGTATTGCAGAATCTTCAGTTGGCTAGAGTGGGTGATGTCATCACTAGAGTGGAGGGAGATTTTCACCAGTCTTTTGTTGCCTCTGTCTCAACTTCTTTGAAACATGCTGCTGGCATCAAAATCAAAATGGACATATAATTAAAAACAAAAAACAAAAAACCAAAAACATTTCTCAGTTTCAGCATTTGATATGTTGTCATGCTGTTATCCATTAAATATGGGTTTTCATTTCAATGTTTGGAAAGTCATCACATTCTGTTTATGTTTACATTTTGCACAGCATCCCAGCTTGTTTGGAAATGTGGTTGTAAAATTTGTGCTGCAGTTATCATTTTCTAACTATGCTATAATTGTGACACTTCACCATACAATATGAACTGAAATAAAATGTCCAAATTTAACCCCTAACCCACACACTTCAACTTTACAAATGTAATCTTCAAAGAATGTTGGGGAATGTTCCCTAAAGGTAAACGTTCCTCAAAGGTTCCCTGAAGGATACATAAAAATAACCTACAGAGAACCCCCAGGGAACATTCCCTAAAGGTTCTCTGAAGGTTACATAAAAATAACTTTCAGAGAACCCTCAGGGAACATTCCCTAAAGGTTTTTCTGAAGGTTACATAAAATACCCTTAGGTAACCTTCAGGGAACGTTCCCTAAAGGTTCTCTAAAGGTTGTTGTAAAAATAACCTTTAGAGAACATGCCTAGAACATTCCGTGAACCCTTAGGGAACGTTTCCTGAAGGTTACCTGTTTGCTGGGAAGTTATTATTGATTTAATAATGTGTAATGTTAACGTTACTATTGTGCAAAGTTAACGTTAAGCTATGGATAACTGTAGTTAACTTTATAAATTCACTGAGCAGCTTATATAAAGTGTTATATTTCATGGGTGTAATGTTATAAAGTAGAAACAGACTTCTTGACTGGCCAGCTGGTTTGTCTTTGATTGCATTTGTTGGTTTGAGTTATGTCTAGTAACTTAGCCTATTCTACTATAACTCTTTTATCTGTCTTTGTCACATTTATTCCCTGTATTGTCACTCTCAATACTGATGACTTTTCTCTCCACAGGCGTCCCAAACCTCAGTGGAGTGCATGAAGGGCACATCCTTACATCTATGAAATCATCCATCTTCCAGTTGTATGGCGTACATTAAATAAATATCTTTCAGTAACTAATGTTTCTTGGTGACTTTTCAAAACTATAGAAATATCGCAATACAGTAGGCCTATACATATATATGTGACAATCAAAGCTACACAACAATCTTTTTTTAAATGTATTTTTATAAATGACAACAAAACAGAAACGTTATCCTACAGCAGATGAAAAAAGGAAGACAACATTACCTGTGCTATAAACAATTAAAACTGGTCGATTGAGGATTTTGTGTTTTTCCTTATAAACTTTTTACAGTTATATATATTCTATTTTTTTCCACTGTGAACCATTTTCATATCATGATGTTGCACCATTAGACCTACATTGGTTATCACTATTGAAAGTTATCCTATAACCTACTTGTGACTGTGTAGCCCAGCCTTATATGTTTTAATCATACAGTTTAATGAGGCCTATTGGCAGACTTTAAATAGGTATGGGTCTAATGTTTTGTTTTGACAGTCTATTTATTAGTAAATGAGCTTATCAATCATTTGAGCTAAAAACTCAACTCTTACA
>JAQFJA010000009.1:21388807-21400411 GCA_029874485.1 Naso brachycentron | reverse complement strand
ATCACTCCCTTTATCAACAATATATTTTAATAATGGGGAAATGTATATAGTTATCCCATAATGACAGGGTGGACAGCAATT
This sequence comes from Naso brachycentron, assembly GCA_029874485.1. NCBI lineage: Eukaryota > Metazoa > Chordata > Actinopteri > Acanthuriformes > Acanthuridae > Naso > Naso brachycentron. Next base: position 21,400,330 of record JAQFJA010000009.1, on the reverse strand, counting down.
TTAGGTATACATAAAATAAAATATGAAAAATCTACTTAAGCTTCCACTTTTCTATAGGAATACATACTTCCTACGGGCACTGCACTAGTTAAGTCAAATAACGGAATGGACCCTGTACCAGACTTTCACCACTAGGTGTCGCACATCTCAACCAACTGAACTAAGTGACACAAAGTGTGCCACGACAGCCAATCAGTGTTGAGAGTCTCCTATCACTGACGTCCAGCCAATGAGACCCACACAACTGTTGCTGTGTGTTCTATTTTAAAACGTGAAACACATGAAAGGATGCTTTGCTGCCTTTACATGTCGATTCCTTGTCCTAAGTTTAATGTTATTGATGAAAAATCATTTTGTTCACGGTGCCACTCAGATGCATCTTTCAAGGCGGAATTTTTTCTTACATGCCGTTCAATGCACGAGTTACGCCATGAATTAATCAGTCTACCTTAAATTCCAATATGACAACTTGAAGAGTTTTATGAGGATTTATTTCTCACATATCTTACAAGTAGGGTTATGCAATGTCTGAACTTCAACCGTGATTCATATGCTATTTGCTTTTCTTGATGACGTGCTTTAGTAAGGACTGAATCTTCCAACACTTTATAAAATATGTAAGAATTTCTACTGGTTTATGCAGGTGAAATTTTTTTCACCCGGAGAAACGAGCAAAATCGAGGAAACAAGATAATAACACACTTAAAGCTTAGTTTAATGCAAATAAACATAAAGTTTAACCAATTTTCAAAACTTTTGCTCCTGTTTAAGAGAAAAAAAAACCACCACCCACCAAACACTTTACAAAAGGATTGTCTCTCCCACGCACATCGCTTCAGCATGTTGAGAAATCCAAAGTTCAACAGGCCTGCCATGCCTGTTATCGTTGCCAAGCTCTGACTCGACTAAAACAGCAAGAATTTGAACGGTGTGTATGTAAATTATTAATATCTTACAAATATCTCCCCCTCCTCCACCCACCTTGATGGTCTGATATGAGCCGCTGTAGAGGTGGTTCTGGGACGCCACCAGTGCTCGAACCCAGTGATTCAGACCAGTCAGCTCCTTCTTCAGCTTCAGCTCTGTGCCAACGATGTCCCACACCTAGACACACACACACACACACACACACACACACACATACAGATTTTGGAGATGATGAAAGCTGCAACTTAGACAAAAAAAAACTAACAAAAAAAAAGACTCAAACCTAACAAAGGAACAGACTTGAAAAAAATAAATCAGAAATGACAGGACAAGTTTCAAAGAGTTTCTATTTAAAACTCTTTCTGCAAAACTTACTGTGCTACTATTACAGTTTGAGTATTAATGTGCTTACACTGCCTTCTGAAACACACACACACACACACACACACACAGTGCAGTAAGTTGTGGGCATATAAACAGTGAAAGCCGTAAACTGCATGATGTCATGGAGTTGAAAATGGGAGCAGCAGGGTGACGGGAGGAGGAGGAGGAGGAGGAGGAGGAGGCAGAGTTGGGTAAGAAAGGAAAGTCCCTGTGTCCATGTGACTGACATCACACACGTACACACACACACAGCACCATAACGCCCCCCCATCTCACTCGCTTGTTACCATGGTAACACAGACAAGGCTACAGCCATCACTCCTTGCTGTCAGAATCTGCTTCCCCAACTAAGCCACATTTTTTACCACTTCTGCTTCTCAGCAGTGAAATTTGGCCAAGCAACAGAAATTAATAAACCACTTTCGAAAGAAAACAAATTCTGACTCTAACATCCAAAGCAATTACAGACCAATTTAAGATCTTAAGCTGTAACTGATCATGTCTGTGAATATTCTCATTCATCCAGGTTGTTGTTCTCTCTGGGCAAATTGAATCGTAGGCAACTGGACTTGTATTTGTGTATTTGTGACTTGTATTGTAACTGATCATGTGTCAGTTTTCATTGCTGATGCACAGTTACACTTACCAGAATTAAAAAAAAAAAAACAAACACACATAACAGAATTAACCCAGTGAATCCATCAGTGTTCATGCTTACTGATGGATGAGCAAAACACACATTTATTTAAATAAGTTTTGACTGTATCTTGATGGTTGGGTAATTTCTTAATGTAAAACAGTTAAAAGTCTTGTCTTGTGAAGTTTTGGGCTTGTCCCTCTTGCTTGAATTTTAAATTAAGTCTACTCAATCATCGCTCAAAGCCAGAATGTGTCCATTTCTGTGTTTATCTGAGATTTTGGTCTCTGCAATTATCTCTCTCTCAAAAACCCTAAAGCTGATTCAAAGTACTCACCCTGGCTTATAAAGAACAACAAGGGTTTGCACATTAATACCTCTCAGTTCTTATTCTACAATATGCATTAGAATGTTTTTCTACCTCAAGTTACCTATCAGAAAAAAAATAATAAGTAAAACTAACAAAATAAAAACAGAATAGAAAAGAATAAAAAAATTTCACTTGACTCAAGTGGCAGAAAATGTTTTAAATGGGAGAAACAACAGAACAATAACTGGAGATACATCATGTAAGTAACTGTACCTTAATGGCCTTGAGGGAGCCGCTGAATAACATGTTGTGGGAGGAGACCAGTGTGCACACGGGGTTGTCATGGGCACGGATAGTATTGACTTTCTGCAGGGTCTGGATGTCCCACACCTACGCAAAACGCACAACAGCAAAACACACAAAATAAAGACAAAACCTCAACTTCTACATCATCTGCTAACAAACCAAATTGTTCAAATTTGCATGTAAAAAGAGGAAGCAGGCAGGTAAATGTTACTCACGATGATGGTGCAGTCAGCAGAGCCACTGTATAGCCTGTTTCTATGGAAACAAAAAAGATCACAGAGTCATGCTTTGGGAGTCATTCCAAGTTAACATGCAGCTTATGATCACTCTGTCTTATTTATGTGAATGTGTGCATTTAATTACCCCTGGATACACAGCGCCAGAACGATGCCATCATGACCCTCAAGTGTCTTCTGACACTTGTAGGTGGTGCAGGTGTCCCAAACCTGAGAGGAAGAGTGGGGATGGATTTTCATACGGCTGACAAGCTAAAAATTGTCCCAGTTTGTAAAAATCACTCTATACATTTGTGTTTGTCTTTTTTAAATTAGTTACTTTAGTTCCGTTAAAACAAATCTATAATTCCAGATTTCCAATAGAAAATAAGCTTGTGGGTGGAAGCAGTGTTCAGGCCAAAAAAAGCACTGCATAAAAAAAAAAAAAAAGGAGAGGAAAACCAGAAGGGTTGCGTTAGTGTGGGCGTGTCGCTACAGGTATTTTGGAGGAAATAGAATCCAGGAAGTCCATTTTAAGTAATACATCCACGCGTTTTAAAGCCTTCTGCTACATCAACAGTGAGTGCCAAAAAAAATGTTTTCTTCTGACGCAGTGCGTCTGTAGGTATTTCATTTGCTTTGTGTGCTCATGCATCATGATGTTACCTTGATAGTCTTGTCTGAGGATCCAGAGAAGAGCAGGTCTCCAGTGGAGTAGACACACAGACACCAAACTGGACCCTGGTGGCCAACAAATGTCCCCTTACACTTGAAGATCTGCTGGGGGTCATATGCTACACACAGGCACAGAGAAGGGTATGACTGGATATGTACTTTTCACAGGAAACTGAACAATAGACTATAATCAAACCTAAAACAAAAGGAGGCAGAGAAAGGACAGAGAGGTAGATGAGGAGAAGAGGAAGGTGATAGAGGTTGGTGTAGGGAGCGAGTGGGATTTGGAGGGAGGGAGAGGAGGGAGGAGAAAGGAGCAGCCAGAAAAGGCAGTCAGAATTGGATTTTGTAATTCAAATAAACCAAATTTTTATTGTTTAAGTCAGTCAAAACTTCTCGTGTTCCAGGTTTCGGAAAGTGTTTGCCAAATGTTTTCAGATGAGGAATAATGAAGAGAAAAGGTGTTTTAAAAGTAAGACAGGAAGGCAGGTACTTACAGCCCAGGATTCCCATGTTGAGCCTGGCGTTGATGTGGGACAACTCATCCTGCAGAGACACGAGATAAGAGACTCTGGGATTTGTTCTACTTGTGTGCAAATCGATATCAAGTGACAGCTACAGTAACACACAAACTCTGGTCCTTTTACTCTGGCTGCCTGATTCAAACTTGTCTGAGTGTCTCTTTGTAAGGTGCACACACACTTACATTGAGCATGGAGGCATCTCTACGAAACTCCATCAGGTCCTCACTGAGTTTGCTCTGATTCTCATCCAGCACATCTGAAAATCACACACAGGCAAAACCACTTTGAAAAAAAGAGGTAAAAAGTACAGACAGGGCGCTGTGCTCAAGCAGGGTGAAACATTAGGGTAAAAACTCTCTTTAGTCAATATTTCCTGACAATATTTATTTTTTTAGCAGCTGCATGGTATTAAAACCATGTTTTAAGTGTGGTGCAGTGCAGAGTTGAGACTATTGCTAATATTATTGGCCAGAATTGGCCTTTCACAGATATATCGGTATCTGCATGTATGTTCTCTGATATGTTCTGGTACTAAAACTGGTTTTTAAAAATGCTCAGACTAGTGCAGGCCTAACCGTCGCCGCTAGCTAGCTGAAAGCAACAGAGGTGTGTATACACTCTGCTAATCCATCGAATAACACAGTAAACGCTCGTTTTACAAGACAAGAAACTCACCGAATGTTTAGTGATGTCCTCTCATGTACCAAAACCAAAACAAAAGTTAAACAACAGCATATAACCCGGACACAGCTGTTTGTTTGTTTCCTGAAGCAACTGAAAGAGATGTTTCCGGGTTACATGCTGTTCTTTAACTTTGTGTTTGAGTGTCAGTACAAGCGTGGACACCACTAAACATTCAGTGAGTTATTCATCTTGCAAAATGAGTGTTTACCCTGTTTATCAACAGATTATCTCGGTGCCTATGCACCCCCATTTTTTTCAGCTGGGGTGACATCAGCAGTGAGCTCCAGCTCTCAGGATTGAGCCGTTCATCATAATAATGCTGTAGAACATCATATATGATCGTAAATATCCTTATTATAAGGCCTAATGTGCAAAAAAAAAAAAAGCCCAAACTTCTCCTTTAACATCGAACCTAAAAATCCCAAACACGATTTTTCCTCCCCTGACATTGATTCACACACCCCAACTCAAGTAGTCACCAATCAGAGTCTAAATACTGAACCCTTATAAGTCTTTTTTTTCAAAATGCAAGTTAACATAAGGCTGAATCTACAGGCCAACTGGACATGTTCGTACACTGACATGTTTTTGAGGCTTGTGAAAATTTTAATCTACAATGCATCAACCTCGTGAGATACAGAGACACCATCATGTTTTTGTCTAATACACATAAAACACAGGATTTGTGTATTCAACCTTAGAGAAAAAGCTGCTAAAGCTGCATTTACTTCCCAGTGTGTTTACACCGAAAAAGCTTTTCTCATCTTCACTGCATGTTTCTTCATCTAACAACTTACTTATATTTACTTTATTGTATCCTTAGTGTGACTATTGGCTAATTAAATTGATTTGCAGGCATCACAGCACCTGTTGGCAGACACCTATTTAGTGCCTTTCGGTAATATCTAATAATCCACCTGCTCCAGCGACCAGTGTAGTGAAGCTAAAGAACCTTCTGACTTTAAATGCAGCATATGTAATTTATACCGCTAGGGGGCTGTCGATCAAAACAATAACAAAAGCTGGACTTTGATGACGTCGTGAAGTAGAGTGGCATCATGGTAGTTAGTGACTCCATCGTACCATTGCGTGTCTTATTCTGTGCAGACAAAGAGCGCTGCATGAGTGGCACATTCAGCACAGAAGCAGAGAGCAGAGAGTGTTTGCTTATTTGTCTACAAAGGTTGCCACAGTGACAAAATTTTTTCACTGACTAATAAGCTTGTGTCACCATTGCTAATCCCTAGTTTACACCCGCTTTCTACATGAAAAGAAAAAAAAAAAACAAAAACAAAAAAACAAAAGATTTTTTTTTGAGAAAAAAAAAACAAAAATAAAACAAAACAAAAAAACCAAACAAACAAAAAAAAACATTCAAAATTTGTGGCCGAAAGTGTTACATTACTGCTAATGCAAACTGGACACTTGCTACAGTTGCAGCTTCACGTTGAAAGCATTAAACTGGCAAAACATGAACTGCCTTTTATTTTGAAACAGGTTAGTCACAGGAAATATATAGTGTTCAGTAGCTCAGCTAGGTTACCCCTATGGCTCATCAAAAACGTGTGTACGGAGCAAAAAGAAAACGTTCATTTTCAGCATTTGTTGACAGCGGATTAATTTTAAATATGTGTGGGATTAGTTTAATACTAACTGTGTAAGTACTGGGTCAACAAGGAGCTGTTAGATGAACAGCTGCAGACAGGTGAGCCACAAAATTCTGTTTCTTTCATCAAAGTTTTCAAATTCTCTATTAGCATCGCATGCGCTTTTTGCGTTCTGCTTTGACATTTCCCCCCCATCGTCCTGCTGGTCAGCTCTCTTGACTCACTCAGTTAGTGGGCGAGTAATGTAATCAGCACCACTGTGTAACATCGTGTTTCACCAGAATTTATAGAAGGTAGAGGGGGAAGAAGGATATGACGTCACTGACAGGTGACTGAATGAAACGGTCCATGTCTTTTATTAAAATTAATGATTTCTCAGACTTTGAAAATAGATGTAAAAACATTTGTGATTTGTTAGTATACAACTGATAAATATATATAACATTGGTTGTGTCATTTTTAAAAATTTTTATGAAGAATAGTTGCATATTATATCTTTAATGTGTGAACATGAATGAATCTACTAGTTTGACAGAAAAAGAGGCTAAAGTGAAGAACTTTCTTCTTAACTGTATCTTACCGAATTTGAGCTCCAGGCTCTTCTCCAGCTGATCTAACTTCTCGGACAGTTTGCCTAACATGGAGCGCAGGAAAGCAATGTCCTGGTCTTTCTGGGCCAGAGTTAGCTGCATCTCGTGGAACCTAAACAAAGACAAAGGTCAGAGATTTTATACAGACAGAGCAAAGATGGAGGAGGTAAGTTTATTATATTTAAGAGGAGTAAAAAAGGTCATTGAAAATGTGAAACAAATCAATGTAACAATTACTGTATGAACACTTAGCCCTTCAGATGAAAATATAATAAAACTGGAATTATTAATAAACAGAGTTTGTCTGCTCACCTGTCATCAGTCTGCTGCAGAAACTCCTTAAGACCCTCAAATTTACACACCTCCAGGTGTGTTTCATACGTGTCCTGGTTACCAATGAACGTACAGCTGTTGGAGAGCAGAGGAGAGGCAAGTTACTGAAAGTAGAGGAGTGCAGTAGATATGAGAAGATGACTGACTTCATGAGAAACAACAGATGACCAGACAGAACAGAACAATATAAAGACAAACAACATGCAACAGTCCTAGGCTGTATAAGTATAATAACTGAAACATGCTTCTACTTAACCATATGTGTGTTTTTAGGACTCACCCATATTTGGAGTGTGGACATTTGATGTGCTCACATTCTTTGAGGTGAGCCTCCAGGTTCATGGTGAGCAGTGGGGGGCAGGAGGGGTTGTTTGGGCAACGGACTGGCCTGTAGTCACAGCTGGCCTCATGTTCTCTGCAGAGGAACATGGAGTACGGAGAGGAGAAGAAAAAGTCAGTAACATCTTCGCAATGTGTTGCTGCCTTGCAGGATCTCATACTTAATTTATAGGGAGGCAGTGGAAGTAAACATCTCCTCAGTCCTCTCTCTGTACTCCTTACTTGCGCGCCGACAGTTTGATGGTGAACGGGCAGCCCAGTGGGTCGACCTCAAACGCTCCTGGTTTCCCCGCCACTGTGGAAGAGGAGGCTGCAGCCCCGCTTGCACTGCTGGCTGTGGCTCTGCAGCCGTATTTGCAATGAATGTAGAGCTCTCCGATCTGCTCGGCTACTGCAATGTTGTTCACTACAACAGTTAGCTTAGCTGCATCCACTGGGCACTTGTCTGTGAGGAGAGCAAAAATGAACACAGGGTTATAATCCAGGATAATCTTACACACTGGCACATCTAAACGAAGCATAGGCATTATTATTGTTACAAGTGCTTCATTTGTTTGACAAGTAAAAATGTCCATATTGACGTATATCTACTACTCTTGCCAACACATTTTAATTCTCACCTGAAGTCAAGGCACATCGTCTGCAGAAGGTGTGCTGAGGAGGGAGGAAAAACAGACACAATGAATCTCTGAGTGCACGTTTTCTTATTCTCATTATAATGAGTTCTTAAACAACTGACTATTTGCTAAGCCCTGCCTCTCTGTTGCTGCTGCCACACTAGACAAGCTTAGCATTCAAATATAGAGTTTACAGAGACAACAGTGGCAAATTTTTAATGTTTCAAGAAGACTCATTTTTAAAACAGAAGCATTCAAAAAGGTCTTAAATTTGTTTTTGATGAGTCATACAAAACTGCAAAATAATTTAATCTGAGATTCGCTGGCCTAGGAGGCAACACTGAATAGCCAGTGTAGAAAGTTAGCTAAGTAGCTAGACATGCTAACTATTGTAGCTGAAGTTGGACAAAAAAAGCAGACAGACAAACAAACGTTATGCATTTGCTGTAGTAATTCTGATTTTCTAAAGGGAAGAAGAACAACAAGGGCCAACGCCAGACATGTCTCACCCCCAGAACCCCCAGTGTTGTGTCAAATTCTGTTTCCCTGTTGAGATCTGTTTCCCTCCTAGACCCACCGGATAACGAAGAGGAAACTGAATTTGACACAACGCCAACTGTGTAAACCGTCAATACAACAAGCCTGTGAAAGCAGTGACTAAGCTCATTTCTCAATAGCTACAACCAAACTGTGTAAAAACTCTGCAGTGCACCCAAAGCAAGTCTAATATGACGACAGTCTATGAGGGTGAATTCTGGTGTTTGTGGCATAATTTAAGAAGTCAAACTACGGCTGACACCTGACCTGCCCAATGCGATGTGATTGGTTAAAAGCACACACAGACACATGGAAAGTTTAATCCCTGTGTCTCACCAACCCACCTCTGGTCCTGCAGGGGGTGAGACAAAAACCACCAATCAAATATTTCATGATGGAGTACCATGCTGAAGCAGTGTGCACGGAGCTGTGCTGTGCCTAGTTACAGTTGCTAAGTTGACTGGAAAATTGTTATACGGGGGATGATAATTTGTTCATGATGCATCATCAAACACGGCAGCCTTTAAAGGAAAAAGTCAAATATCTTTCTAAATGTGATGCAAATCTCAAATGACAATTTTTTTGGTTTAAACAGTGTTCACAGGAACGGCGAGCAGAGAAAATCAGAGATCAGGCTGACAGAGTGGGGAGGAGGAACAGCTGGAGGAAAAGCAGGACGGGTCCAAAGTAAACTCACCCCACACGTGGTGATGACAGGGTCCTTAAAGACGTTACAGCACAACTGGCAGCACAGCTTTACTGACGGCTGTTCAGCAAAAACCTGAGGCTCCTACACACAAACACAAACACACACACTGTCACTGTGTTTATAAGTGTAAGTGTGTTTGTGAGCGTATGTTAAAGTTTGCTGACATATGTGGTATGTGTTTGTGCTGGGCGTCATACCGTGTCCTCCTCCTCTTCATGCAGAGAGAAAGTGGAGCGCAGAGACATGTTGGACTCAGAATGGAGAGATCTGACTGAGATGGCTGAATCCGACCTCCGTGGAGTACCGATAGGAGGCTGAGGCCACGAGTAAACAGAGAAGAGGTCACAGTCTAATCATATACTGATAGTACGCTCATTCATTCAGCTGTGTGGGATCTAGAGCACAAGTTTATTATAGTTCACACAACAGATGAGATGAAATGTCAGGAGCATCACAGGGGAGTGAACAAATTGTCTGTTTTAAATCACTTTTTCAGTTGTGTTTTTACTCCAAGGCTCATCTGCTTGGGAAAGCTTTATTATAAATGATGACACCTTTGAGGTTTTGAATCCATGAGGCTTTGGTGTCAAAAAAAAAGAAGAAAAAGATGAAATGTAAAAGAATTTGAGAATGAGAGCGTACCATTCCATCGTCATCATCTCGGGGAGAGTAGGTCAAAGTGCTGGAGGAGGAGGGAGTTCTTCTATGCTGCTTGTAGGTGCTGGACCCTTCGGCTGAAAACACACAAAGGCACATTTACAAACACTGACGCTACAGCGCTGACGTTTTTCAGTGAAAAATGCAGGAAAAAAAAAATTTAGAGGGAAAGATTGTTTGTGTATCACCTTTAGTTCCAGCAGTCACAGCTGCGAAGGTTGGGCCAAATGAGGCCTCCATCTTGCTTCGGAGTGGGGAAAGAATGATAAACAGACAGATGGATAAACAAAGAACATGAGATTAAGATATGAGATTATTTCACACAACACCAGTATAATCTAGGCATTTAATAGGAGCGTAATGATACATTGATTTACATTCCTATGATCAAACTACATTGATACTGTATCGATCTTAAAACGTTTTAAAAGCAAAAATCGATTATATCAATTCTAAGAATTTGTGCCTTGTACTTGGCACATCCAACATTGTTATCTGGATGTATTTTTTTTTCTCTTGTTATAGTAAATATTTGTAAATGTTATTCCAGTTCATTCTCTGATGTTCTGGGCATACGTATTGTGTCCACAGTGTCACCACAGATAATGGCGGCTCATGGCAGGGAAGTACCGGGAGAACGAGCGATTTTCAGTCAGTGTCTGCGGTCCACACAGACTGAACAGAGGCCTTGCACTGAATGTTTGTGTAGTTCAGCGTATTAAGTTTTTCCAGTGTTTTACCTCCTTTACCACTGCATAGAAATAGGCATTTTCTTTTCCTCAATTTTTGCCAAAAACTTACTAAATTGATTTCTAGTCATTTAATCAAATCATACTGCATCCCTCTAAATGAATCCATGCCTTTCTTTTATTAAACTGCAGACCATGTATCCAAATACACGTGGTGTTGTTTTAAAACTATCCTTACACCCCTTGTATTTAACCAAAATGTCTTTACGTGTCATTCTAGTGTGTCTCACCCTGCTGCTGGTGTCGTCTAGGAGGTTGGGGTGCTGCTGGTGCTGGCTTCTACTGCTGCTCCTCCAGAGTATCACTTGTAGCGCAGCACCTTCCCACTTATAACCCAAAGTAAACGCAAATGCACGAGAGAACACTAGCATGTAGCTGGAATGCTAGGCCTGGTAAGAGGAGAAAGAACAAGAAAGGGTGCAAAGAAGTGGAAAGAAATGGAGGGCATTAATGAGGAGGACAATAGAAGAGAGATGTTGTGCAACACAGCGAAATAAAACCCCAAAAATCTTAAATCCTGTGATAAGTCAGTACAGCTCTGCAGGAGCCTGGCTGAAATCAGGCCAAACACATAATACTAGCTATAAGTTGGCTTTAAAGGGGAATTCCGGTTTTTCTGACACCTGGACCTGGATTTATAGGAATAAGTACGCTCATATACTCACCCAGACAATTTTGGTGCAGCTTGGAGTCCTTCGGACGCTATTTAGATCCATCCGATAT
>JAQFJA010000009.1:21229187-21240355 GCA_029874485.1 Naso brachycentron | reverse complement strand
GCCCGTCTCTTCCTTGTTACTGCACGCACAGTCCAAAGAATGGGATCTATCTTCTTGTGTGGAACTCAGGAGGGAGGACAATGACAAAAGGAAAAAAAAAGTTTGCGTACCCCTTTAAAGAAACTTTGCAGCTGCTGGTTCATAGTCACGTCCTTTGTTCATGATTTGTTGCAATCACTACTCACTTCCAGATATTTCCCAAGACTGGTCTGATGCTTCAACACTTTGTTTTTTAAAATTTGTTGCCAATATGGCCGACATTTGGACATCTCTTTTTCAGAGCTCGCAGGGATACAAGGTCTGCATAAAAATGGAGGATACTTTTCACTGGAAGCTATACTGATTCGTTGATAAAACTTCTTTGAATATTTATGTGAACCAGCTCTTGCAGGGCCAATAGCTGCATCTGAGCCAGTTTCACGGGGCATGCCAAAGTACAGATGAAACAGATGGAAATGTCATTTGTTCTGCAAGTAATTTGGTCCTCAACTAAAGCAATGGGCATTTTAAAATGTGAGCTGATAGTGATGCAAAAGAAAAAGTGAGAGGATCACCAAAGTGATTACAAGTAATCCTGAAAAGAACATGAGTTTCTGTAGTAAATTTCATGGTGATCCATTCAAAAGCTGGTGAGAAATTTCTTCACTCCACACCACAGCTGTCAACCTTATGGTGGTGCTTGATGAGAAGTTTGGAGATCTCCAGAAATCATTAGGACACGTCCTCTGAGAACCATGAATGTCTGCATCACATTTCATGGCAATCCATCTACTAGTTGTAATATTGTAACAGAGTGGTGGATGGACAGACACACTGACGTTGCCATTCTTAGAGCTATGCTGCTAGCGAGCCAGTGGTGTCATGTTATGGCTGTGTTCAGGTCCACAGAGACAAGAATGAAAAAAAAGGAAAATAGTTGTTTGAAAATCGAATGCCTTAGGGAGTCATTCCTAAATGGGACCCACGCAGCCCTGCAGCCATGTAATCCAGTCTGTTGCTATCCCCATTAAACATCATAATGAAATCAAGCCTGCACCATCACTGGCACCAGGGGCAGGGTTATACCTCACTGTGGATTAGAGGGCTGTCGGCAGCACAAACTCAAGGAAGGACGGATAGAGTGAAGGAGAAGAAGCTGGGGGGGGGGGGCTAAATGCCGCTCATGTAGATCACTCACACTGCCAGTGTTTTTGGCTGACAGCCAACAAAAGGCCAGTGAACAAAGGGACTTTGAAAACAGGAGAGACTGTAATGTGCACTTGCTGTGTAATGGCTCGGGGATGTCAGGTAAAACGAGCCGCTGGTTTCTGTCGCTGCAGTGTGGAAGTCAGGAGATCAATGGCGGTTAGTGTCAGATGGCACAGGACAAACACACGAAGTGCAGTGGCCCGACGGAGGGGATGAGTTATGAAGGTTGATCATCTAAAACTGGGCCTACACTGAACGATTTTACTAATGTTGTAGTTTGATTGCAACTCACACTGTACGAGTAAATCGGCTGCGATGTAAACCCTTTATGTGCTCACACTGTACATCTAAAAACAGCAGGGCCATTGACAATTGTCATTAAAGATTCGTTTGAAAGCTCAGATTCAGGTTCGTTTACTAGCAACAATGCTAACAAGATACAAGTGTGCTGCCTTCATAATTTGTGCTATCCTATGTGCTGAACCTCTGAAAAAAAACAAAGATGTGCTGGCGCATATGGATTTGGAGATGGTCCATTGAAATATGTGGACAGTAACATTATGGTTTGTCCATTTTGCAGAGAGAATTGGAGGTGAATTAGCTACTTTTACTGTTGTTAACTTGATAAACAACATTAGCTCCGCTCTGATTACTGTGCAGCTCCTTTATTTTTTTTACTTTGTTGTGAAGTTGCGTGTCACCATGGCATTCAGTAAATTGAGTTGTTGCTCTGCTTCAACTGTGCAAGAGCCTGAGTCGGCTGACCAAAATTTCTGACATGTCAGAAATTCATCCGACCATCGAGAGTTGTTCAAGGGCGGATAATCAGTCCTCGCTCCCCCCATACACTGCAGGGCAACTCTAAAACGAGTCGTGTGGCTAAAAAAAAGGGCTTATATTGTACAGTGCTTGCCCAGCTTGAGGTAGCCTTAAATACGACTGCAAATCAATGCTAATGTTTCACTGTATTTGCTGGATGTATAAATAAGCTTGTATAAATGCAAAAAAATGTGAACACTGGAGTTTTAGGCACTCCAGCATCCAACTGATATTGTACGGTTTGTTTTGTTCATTTTGTCCACACCAATGCAAATTGAATTGGGTGCAAAGCAGCACCACCAAACTTATTATGTGCCTGTTTTTGTTTTTTTTTGACCAGGTCAGTTTTTGTCAGCCCTACAGTACATGCCTTGCTTTGCTCTTCCTTATCTTGTGCATCTTCCTGAATTTTGCCCCTCTCTTCTCTTCTTTGTCTCCGGCTCTGTCTTTTCCCTGAGAATGACTGCCAACATGTGATTTCACTTATCTTCCAGTGAAATTAGAGAGGAGAAGAACAGACTAATGGTCATCTCACTGTCTCTACCGCTTTTCCTCCTCTCTCTCCACACCATGGAAGGGCTTGATGAAAGGACCTGTATATTTTGCTTTAGTTTCAAATTCCGCTGCCCGAAAAAACTGCAGATGTGGGCTGCTCGCCACACCTACACAAAAATGCTGGACTGAAAAAATAAGAACTGAGCAGTGCGGACAAAGAGAGAAGCTCTCCCGCTCTTCATGTAAACACAAGATGAGCTCCTGTCTGTTGCACGTCTCTTTTGCGAGACTGCACATGTTAACGTGGTCCTCTGGCTCAGTACTGAATGCATCGCAAACAGACGTTTTTCTCATCCCCATTAACTCAAAGGTTTGTTCATGTGAACCTTTTGATCTCACATGCTTCCACTAATGCCTCCTGTCTTGTGTTACCACACCACCCAAGTGAAAACCTACAGCAAGTCATTAGAGCTGATCACCAACTCTGGCCTGCGCAGATATGGTATTCCCAGATGTGCAAACATGCTGAGCAAGCACAGTCGGGTCACCAGTCGACAGATAACACTAACATGTCAGTCATCTCCGTCCTAACAACACTGTCCTCTACTTTCTATTGGTCCCTCAGAGGGTCTGGAGCTGTCTTCAAGGCACAGTAATGGTGATTAGAGAATCCCAGCATGCTCAAGGTTCTCTCCATCATCTCTTCTCTTCTTCCTCTCTTCCCTTTGGGGTGTTTATGAGCCAGTGAGACAAAGTACTACATCTGCATCAGTCATCATCCCTCGAGTCAGAGGTCGAAAGATCTCGAGAGCGTTTGGAACAATCTGCCGAAGGAACGGCTGTGATGTGGGATTTAGAGACTGAATGTAATACAATCTATCCTCGGGATAGAATTTCACGTTAACAGGCAATCGCTGGCGTCTGGGCAATATGTGTTTTTCCAAATGCATTCAAGTCCGAAAATAATCTCAGTGGGTAAGATATTTCTGGTGAAACAATTTATTCTATAAGAGAGCAGACAGAGTCAAACGAGGCTCCATCCACTAGAGCCAGAAGATGTGAACAATTTATACACACAAGTGTAAAACAAAGCAAATAGTTACTTGTTAAATAATTTTTCTGAATGCTTTCCTAAATATAAACGACTGTTGCAGAGATGACCACATGTAACACAGAGAATATATAGAATATTACCCCTAATCTGAGTCTAAAAATAACATTACGTGGTAAATAAACAGGTCACAACAAGCACACAGAACTGTTGTTGTTGAGAGTTGTTGGAAAGTTTATCTGATGAATTTAGGTGGAGGCAGGCTAACACTTCCCATTGACTACAAATATTTAAGCTAAGCTAATTAGCGGTGGGCGAGCTCTGTCCGCCTCTTCCTTGTTACTGCACGCACAGTCCAATAAATGGGATCTGTCTTCACGGCTGGAACTCTGGAGGAAGGCAAATATAGGAAAAGAAGTTGGCATTTCCCTTTAAGGGAGGCGGGGCTTAGTGAATGAAATCACTGGTTTGAGGTGGTTGCAAGGAATTGTACAAACAATAAAAAAAACAATCAAACATTGCAGCTGACAGTCCACAAGTAGGCCACAGTGAGTCGATTTTGCAACTCCCCTGGTGGTGTAAGAGAGAGCACTCGCGCACTGAAGGAAAACTTCTGCAGGAAGTACCTCACCAACAGTAATCCCACTGGGATCATAAGATAAAATAGACAAAAAAGAGAGAGGAGAGAAAGAGAGCACAGGACACAGTGAGTGAGGGAAAGTGAGAGGAAGAGATTGGGGAATGGCTGCTAATGCTTTCTGCAGAAACTGGCTCCTGAATGTTCCTGTAATTGGTGTGATATGAGAAGTTGGATTTTTCAGTTTCAGTTCTTCCTGTGTTTCTTCTCCTCCTCTTTTTCCTTTCTTCTTTCCCTGTCCTCAACTACCTCTCTTTCATCCTTTAACCTGCAAAAAGCATGCCGGTAGGGTTCCTTTCAAATTCTGTCTCCTTCATTTAGCAAAGCCAAGTCAAAGTCGAACCACAGACTGAGAACAGTAACACTAAAAGAGAGCGCAAAAAAAAGGATGGCTCTGATTATTCCAATCAAAATGTTAGGTCAGCAATGTTCTAAGTGACGGCAGAAGAGCCAAGATCAACGGCAGTGAAGAAACACAGGTGGCAGTTTCATGATCATTGCCTATGAGATTTTCCACATGGGCTCTATTTTTACACGTCCTTCATATGCTGCTTACAGAGCTGGTAGCCTGTGCTGGTGACCCAGCTGCAGAAGATGTCTTCACATGCATTAGCTGGGACCACAGCACTCTAGTGTGTTATCTCTGATGTCTAACTCAAGACTCTGGGCTGTTCTGACATGAACTCGTCTCTGTCTCTAGCCCTGCTCGTTCATGTTAACTCTGCAGTCTCGATCAGGACCAACTGTTTTTTTGTTTTCTTTGTTTCCCTCCAAATATCAAGTCACTGCTGAACTGAAATGAACACTGTTTTGGATTGCAGTGTATCATATTTACTTATAAACCAGCCTCCTATTGGTCAGATTTGGCTCCCTGCGATTCTTTATCTTTTATAAAATAATGTTTGGTTTCAGGTCGTAACTGGAGACCCAAGTCCATTGTAAAACTGCGAATGCTCACGTAGCAATGGTGACAAAGAAAGAGTGTAACTCGTGTGTTGATGATGATCAAGCTGAGTAACTCTCAAAAGTTGTTGTTTGCAACTGCTACATGCAGTGCTTCGTTTGTGGCAGCTGGGAGCATTCTGTAAGTTTTGATTGCACTTTGCATAATGGTTTAAACAATTTTACACTTGAGTCAGCAGTGTTTGTTCGTTGCAGCTTGTAAACACAACATTCAAATTTGGCCCCTCCTCCTGAGCTCAACACCAGCAGAAGTATCATAGCGTGTGTACTTATACTGCTTGTACCTACACAGCAAGCAACACAGGAATGTCACATTTATTTTAATGGAAAAGTTGTTAATTTAGTGAGCTAGCACAAGCTAACTGCTGATGTTTGGCACCTACCTGTCCAACAGAAAGCAGGCTAACTCCTTGTCGCTCTTCATCCTCAGTCTCTCCTTTAAAAGCAACTGAAAGCCAAACTGAGATTCACTCTCATTCTAGAACGAGCTTTATCTGTTTGCAGTTTAACTTCTGTAGGGCTATATTCCCTTTTCTGTGCAGCTACGTCAACATCCACAATTTTCTCCAGTGTGAACAGCGTCCAGTTGCTGTGTTTTTCACTCTCAACCTCACCTGTGCGCTGTCATTGGCTGGAGGAAACACACCCAATTCCCACCCAGAAACGCCCGGACTAAACCAAAATATTAAAATACAGGCAGAGGGCGGGGCTCTACAGATGCAGTCACCACCACACACGAAGGTATTTTGGGGTTTTTAAAAAAACACTTCCCATACCAAGCTTGACGGCCAATACCAAACATTTTATCAGGTCTTAATGTTTAGCTGCACAAACTTTACCTGTTTGACATGTATTTCAAAACAAACAAGCAAAAGGAGAATAACACTAAGAATGTTCACTTTTGGATACCTTTAGATTCTGAACTACTTTGGATGCGAGAGGCAACAGTTACATTTAAGTCCATTTAAAAAATAACAAAGGCAGGGCATCCTAGTTGAGGATTTAAATGCTAATCATGTAACTGCATTATCCTTGGTTCAAGTCCAGTTGCTCCCCTTTCCCTCTCCCATTTCCTGTCACCTTGCTACTGTCTGCATTCATATAAGGGCTACATGCCCCCCCCCCAAAAAAAAACCAAAATATCAACCTGGATTGTGTGGAAAAAAAACAACAGTTGTAATATTTTAGGTTGCATGCATGCCATTCTAAGTGGATATCCTCTTTCCATAAAGGATCATCCAATTCTCGACAAGCTAGCCTGACCTCTGGCTCAGATTTTGTCCCCAATCAAAAAAGCACAACCTTGTCTTTTAATCCAGCCCCATAATCACAAATTCTCCCGTTCACATCAGTCCGGCCTGGCTGGCCTTTGGAGCTCTGTACAGAGTGTACAGAGCTGAGCGGGCACCCTCGTGTTACAGCAAATAAATATCTCCACTGATTAAATCATTAAGGAGCTTTTTTTGACCAGCTCTACTAAAACCCTGTCCTCTAAATTTGCCTCTGCTCCTCTGCTGTAGATCTGGAGTTAGTGAAGGGTTGGGGTGGGGTGGTGTTAGTGATGGTGGGGGTGGGGATTAACTTGTTTGGGCTGTCCGCAGGCTCAAACACTAAGCACTCAATCACTCAATCACCGGGATCCACACGCTCACTGGGACTTAGCCTCACAGATCCCACTGACATTGACCGAGGTTGGACTCTTGAGCTGACCCACACAGCCGCTGATGATCCGGTATCTCTAACTGTATCGCTACATTGAACAATTTTCCATCACTATCAGCAGCTTGCCATGAATAGTGATATCAAACAGAGCGAAGGAGGAGAGGTAGAGCAGGCAGGTACAGGATTAGAGGCTGGCTTTATTTTTTTCTAACAGGGAAGGGAGACAAACTTAGAATTACCTCCTTGTTGTTGTATTTCTTCCCTCGTCAGTCAAGGTTCAGTTAAAACCATCACATGTTTAGTGGAATTCATTAAAATGTATTAGGTATATTTTCTGTGAAATGGAAGTTATGCAGACTTGAATGTTTCCTGTAAATATTTTCCATGAGGTCATACCTTGAAATTTCTATCTCTTGAATCAAAAGGCATTTTTGGAACCATTTCTTGGTTCTAAGAACCTCATGTTTTTATTTAAGCCTCCACATCGCAGGAACCGTGAACTATTACAGAACTATGTTTTGAGGATGTCTTTTAGCTCCAAGTCCAGAGTAGATACTTTAACAGCACATTAGGGACTATACTGAAGTAAGTGTACATTGATGGGTCAAACTCAGGAACCAGCACCAGCAGCCACCGTTTTTGAAAACAACCCCACAGCTGTGTTAACAAGACGACACAAAACACAACCTAGAGCTTGCAACGAGATTGTCGTTTTGTTGTTGTAGCTTCTCTGAGATTTAATGGCATTGAACACGAGATTCATCGTATATTATTGCCACATACTGAACAAGTAAGTGGAGCCATAATGCAGTAGCCTTCATTTGTTGCTGTTGCTGTTGTAAGTCCCTCAAAAGTTATAAGTGGCACATAATTTACGTAACTATACCAACTGCCAGCCAGCTTACGTTGCTTCAGAGTATTCCTATTAGTGGTACAAATCCTTACAACAAAAAAACCCTTAAAGGAGTTTAGTTCCCAAGGAACTCCCCAGGGGACCAGCTGTTTGGTCCAAAAACGCCTAATGTCTAAAATATGGATGTTACCGAAAAGAGGCTAAAAATACTAAAACGTTTATGCTTCGTACACATCTTCAGCCCCACAGCACAAAAGATCTGACGGTTTCACGGTGGGCACTCGAGATTAGTGTCACCAATTCAGTAAGCGGCCAAAGGTGAAATATGGTCACAGCAACAGAGGGGATCTCCGTCAAGTTGCAGTTGTTGGGATCCCTTCTAATGCTGACTCCATAAGTCAGCAACAGCTGTCTTAAGGCTATTTTATGCTTGAAAGACAAGGGTCAGCAGGTGTCTTAAGAAAAGTGTTGGACGACAAAAATGCGTTTATGCTTAAATGAAGTGGCGGACACCGTCTGTGGCGCATACTGTGGTCTCCATGGTAACCAAGTGAGTGCTTCTCCTTTGGCCCACAGCCCAAACCAGCAGTAAAATGGCAAGTTTCTCTGAGACATTAGATTTGGCAGAAGAAGAAGAGATAATATTTAAATTTTACTCAGTAGGAGAAGGAGACAATGGAATAAAAGACGGTGGTCTGTGGGCCCAATAAACCGGAGTAGAGAGGAGCAAGGGGACTATGTGTTGTTTAATAAATAAGAGAGGTAGATGAGGAGCAGCACTTTCGGTATTTTAGGATCTCTAAATATCGTTTTGATGATCTCCTACGTCAGATTACACCCCATATCCAACACCAAAACACCCACTTAAATAAAGTCTGAGTTTCACAGAGACGAGATGTAGCGCTACGGAATATCTGTGTCATCACAGCAGTGTGAAGCAGCAGTCACATCTCAAAGGCATCCATTGTGTGAGCATTTTTTTTTCTCCTCAGCAAGTAGACACTGTTTCATCTCCATGGCGACGACAGAGAGCTCGGTCCAGCCAACCAATCAAAATGTGAGACAAATCAAAACAACGTCTGCGACGTTACAAGTTTTGACAGGTGCAAGACACCGTCGGACGACACATTCTCATGTCTTTTTTACATCATTTTTGTCATAAGACACTGTCGACAGACACTTGTCTTTCGAGTATAAAACAGGCTTTACTTTCTGACCTTTGATCACAAAATTTTCAGCAGTTGATCACTGAGTCAAAACTGGAGATGTTTGTTAAATGCAGTGAAATCCTCTCCAGGTATTTCTAAGATTTTAGATTTACAAGAATGTGACGGACATATGGACGGAAAAACATAATGCCTTGGGCCACAAGTATCACATAAAAATGGAGGCAAAGTTTTATCCAAAGTGGTAGATTGTTCGAGACTTGGGCGATTAGTAGTAGAGTAACTGCGTAGCATATTGACAGTCCTCCTTTTCTACTAAGGAGACATCAAACCTCTCAGTTAGCGTTCTGCACTTTTAACAAGGCTTTTAAACGCCCTTTCCTGTCCCCCATCATATACAGAGTGCCTTGTGGTGCCAGAGGCTTACACAGTCATTTCATTAAAAAGAAGGAATAAAAATATAATAACCTCACTGCTGCCCAATTCCCTCGTCTCTAACTCTTTCTTGTTCTTTTCCCTTTTTTTCTTTGTTTTTCTATCATTCTCCTGCAGTCAACTAACTCAACAGACAGAGGAGAAAGTGCTTTTAAACCAAGAACGGTGTGTGTGTGAGAGGCAGAGATACAAGAGAGAGAGACGGAAAAGCAAAAAGTCCAGAAGTTCAACTCTGTTAACTTCCTGCCCCTCAAGGACTCATTAATATCAAGATAATCATCTGTAACATCTGTCCTTCTCTCACACACCTCGGATACAACACTACAGTCCGCGCTGCTTCACACAAAGGACTTCCATTTCTTCCTAAATGCTGCAGCCTATTGAGCCTCATTACGGAAAAGTTTCTTCTTCTGTGATCCCGAAAAATCCACCTAACCTTGTCTGCTTTTTAGATTCTCTGAACTCTCTTAAATGCAATGAAAAGGTTAGCATCTGTGAGACGTAATCATTAGTGAAATCAACACCACTAAAACTGCCAAACAGAGAGACATGAAACTGGAAATTCAACGTTCTTTTCCAGAAGAAAGTACACCTCATTATAAATCCCATTGACATTTGTAATAAAGTAAATAACTACAAATCCGGCCTTGGAACAGAGCCTTTCACAACAGTATGTCATGAGGTTCACTTCATATGTTTAGATAAGGGCAGTAATTAATTTAAAAAAGCCTTGTATCATTGTTTATTTGCCACATTTGCATTTCCCGTCAGCCCTAGACCTTTGCAGGCTAAAGATATGAGTCCATGGATGAGCCGAGGGGCTGCGTTTAGCTCAAACCTGTCCGCTTTTACAACAGGACTTAGAGGAGCCAACAATGTAGAGGTTTTAAGACAACAGCAACTGAAGCTGCAAAACTGGAAAAATAACTTGAGAGGGTTAGTGGATGTAATGTTTGGTCAAAACCAAGGAAAGCTGGGGATACACGACACGACTTTAGACAGGATTTTCTACAGGATTCATAACCTTGTCGAGTTCATTCCAGTCTGCACCGGTCAGCACTAGTTGTGGTCAGTTAATGTGGCAAGTTGGCATAGAAATTTGTTATGACGGGCTCAGACTACACGATATCAGCCTGATAATAGCCTGACCTGGAAGATGTAGGGCGTTGGGTAGACTCAGCAACGATCAATGGGTCTCATTCATGAAACGTTAGTGAATTTGCGAACAGATTTACACATAAAAGCCTACTCTACTAAAAACCTACTCCGGATTCAGGAACACGTGAAACTGTGTTCGGGAAACTCAGATCACATCGTAAACACGTGTGTAGATCATGAAAGCCAAATGATCGTAAATTGACAGCGCGCTCCCGTAATCAGCTATTTGCATAAATCTCCCCCCATGAATTTGCAATGAGCTCCATATAAGGAGGTGTAGATTGATGCGTCCAGTTTACCTGTCAGTCATGGCACAAGCAAAACGAGAGAGAGAACGAAAGAAGAACTTTTCTGAAGCAGAGATAGAGTTTATTTTGAGTGAAGTTGAGTTAAAAAAACACATTTTATTTTCATCAATTAGCAGTGGTGTGACAGGGACAGGCAAATCAAAAGCCTGGAAGGAGGTAACAGACGCAGTTAATGTGGTCTCTGCCGCCCCCAGAACCATGCCCAAGGTCAAAAGAAAGTGGTTTGATATAAAAATGGAGGCCGAAAAACATATTTGTGCACACAGAAAAAATATATCTGCCACAGGAGGAGGAGGCTCACTGTCCAAATTGTCAAATACAGATGAGCGCATAGCAGGAATTACTGGGGAGAGCGCTTTGTCAGGAATCATCCCTGACGGAGACAGCGACATGCCTTCACTGGAGTCATCAAACCCAGATGGTAAGGTAATAA
>JAQFJA010000009.1:21206428-21223847 GCA_029874485.1 Naso brachycentron | reverse complement strand
CCGATACCTGATCGGGACATAACGTCCGAGTCCGGATCGAGTCCGCAGTCACGTGATCGGCCCCGATTTCCGATCACGTGATCGGATCGGGACAACCCTAGTAAAATTACTTAATAGATGTTGACTTTAACTAAATTACGTAAAATATTGATACAATCAATGAATAATATTTGCTGTTTACCTCTGCTAGAACACTTTTATCAATAAAAGTGCCATTTGTTTTTGTTTTGCTTCTCGTAACAGGCTGACTTAAAAAGAAAACAATTAAAATGAGGACATGGGTGGAATATGTCACGTTTATGTTGAGCAAATATAAATGTAACGAGGTTTTCATCAATATTGAAATTTTTTGTTCTGAGCTCAACCTCAGCCTGGCTGCTGTGACACAACTCCTTAGTTAGATAAGTTATGTTCAGTTCTGTTTATTATGAAATTTCATTTCCTGTTTTATTTTAGTATTTACCTGCGTTTCCGTCTTTTAGATCCGGTCCCCGGTGTTTTCCGCCTTGTGTCTCACCCCCTCCTGTGGTCACATCTGTGTGACCTCAATACCCCGTAAAATATTTAATGTCCCAGAGAAAAGGCATTTGGTCACCGGTTCACCCTGTTGGTGTAACCAAAACAATTAAATCTTTTTTTTCTTTTCTTTTTTTTAAAAATAGATTTTAACCACATCTCAACAGCTTCATTTAGTTTACCTTACTGAGGTAAATGGTCACCTGTCACACTGTTTAAGGATGGTTTCTGGTTTGAGATATGAATATCCTCCATGATCATCCTTTTACCGTCAAGTGACTCCTTGTCAATGGTCTTTGACTCCTCCTAGACAAATGCTTATTTTGTTATAAACTATGTTTGGGAAGAAATTGAACATCCCTGCTTTCTTTTACTAATCCTGAGATATCATCTGACGCAGCGCACATTGCATTTCCAATAAGTGCACAGACAGAGTGCTCACAGACCGGCGCTTCCCAAACATAGGATCAGGGAGCCAAGATGGGTTTCACTGGGTCATCAGCTGTCAGAATATAATGCAAAATTCATATGTAATTGATATGTACAATTAAATAATTAGTAGACGTTTCTGTTTTTCATATCATCTCAATATTTTCATTTAGTTCCTTTTTGTTTTTTATCAGAATCTACTCATATTAAATGTGTAACTACAAAGGGTGTCATTTAATTTATATTAAGTCAATATCAAACACGGTTATATTTTATTACTTTAATAATATTGCTTGTAATCTGTTGCATTAATTTTAGTGAGTACATATGGTGTATCTTCTCTTACAGTGCTGTTTCCTAACGCCGCCTGACACTTCGGAGTTCATTTTCAGTTTCAAAGACACATTATGCAAGATTCCTGATCAAAATAACTCAGGAGGTAATTGGACAGACATAAAACCAATCAGAGCAACGAAACTAGTGACATCACTAACATCACATCACAATCACACAAGCATCACAAATGTTCTCAAATATATGTAAACAAGAGACTAAAATTTGAGAGGTGGTTCCACCAACAGCCAATCAGAGCACTGAAACGTGTGGTTGTGATTGGTCCAACGCAGGCCGGGGTCAAATGAAAATCTGTGTGTGTGTGTGTGTGTGACCACGAGCCAAGAGCTTTTCAGACTGCAGGTTCCCATGTCACAGTTTCCCCTGCCTTAAATGAATCTGTAGTGCCAAATTTGTGACAGAGCTTCATATGAAACGTACTGAAATGCAAATTAAAGCTGAACCGTTGAAGAACTGCTTGAGGTTCAGTTCAGGTTCTGGGAAGCTCCAGATTACAGGTCAATCAAATATGTCAACTGGCCAGCAAAGCAGAAAATCGGTGGCCAAAGGAGTATTTTAGATGTTTCTGTCAAAAGTCTTTTATTTTGTTTTTTTAATTTTCAGTTGAACTGCAGGAGGAGTTGATTCTCTATGAATCTACTGAACCATGTCTGTAATTTTTCAAGATTGACTTAACCCACAAATTTTAGTGGAAATTGTTGAATAAATTTTGTTATTCTTACCAACACAGCTGAACATTTATATTCACTAAAACTGGGTGAAGAAGATTCTTTGGTTGGCCCATTTTGGAATTGGCTTTCTTTACCATAAACCCGCCTGCCGTCTCATGTGTAGCACATTTCTAGAAATGAACAACTTGAGCCACTTCTTCCTTTTCATGACCTGGATTTCTCATCCGTCTGCAAAGTCCAATGGGTATTAAGATCCCTTACAAAACCCCACAGAATCTGTTGACCCATTTTTTTTTTTTCAGACAAGTCCATACATTATTGTTCTGGTTGTAATACCTCATGTATTTCTCATATGGATATCCATGCCATTATTATGGATAGGACATGAAAATAAATTTATAGCTTAAATATTTTTTCATTAGATTTGCTCTGGGTTTGCACAAACATCATTTGGAGAAACTGGATTGAATGAGGCTATAAATATAATGTAATCTCAGCTCCCCAAGCTGACATGTTGTGACACTGATATTGGCATTATGCTGAGCTGATTTCATTCAATCTAAAGCAAGGAGCACTGCATATCCAGCCCAGACTAACTCCGATGCACAAGAACATTCCCAAAAGTAAGAACTAAAAATGTGTGACAAGTCAGTGTTGACTGCATGCATCCTTTGTTTGACTCTGAACTGGAATCAAATGTCTGTTGATGCAGTATTTACGTGTCAATGAGAACAAACATGGCAACATGTTTTTCTTTTTTTTTCTGTGCGCAGCTTCACAAGGCAGGCAGCTGTCATGCCCAGGGGTGGCAACCATAAAAACCCACATATTGTGCAATTTGCCAATTCGGTAACTCTTTGATGTGGAATCATTCGGTGCTGAGCATTTGATTGGTGTTAGGCAACATGACACAGAAAGGGATTGCACCAGACCTGAAGGCTCTTGTCTCTAGGAAGGAATGCCGCTGTAGAGCTCTCATTGGCAGAGCCCTGAAGATCCTGGGGGGTCGTGGGGAGTGCAGCGAGGGGTTCGGGTGTTGGGGGATGGGAAGGAAGGGACCGGAAAAGCATGGGGGAAAGATGAAAAACAAGCCTGTGTGGTTTCTCAACCTTGTTACAGCTAATATCTCATCAACTGTAATTAACGCTGCCATTTTTTCTTTAAAGTTCTGTCACTGGGGTCTTCACAGACCCCATCTCATTACTACACCACTGCAACGGGTGCATCAATGAGATCAAAATTTAGAATTTATTAAAAGCTGTTAGAACATTCAACACAAACTTTACAGAAAATATGTCATTTTACAGGCTAGACTTGCTGAAAAAAGACAATTTTCTCAAGAATTTTTATAAAAATAAACATTTTTTCGGCTGTTTCGTGGCTCAGCAGCAGACACACAGACTAATTGATGGGATCTTTTAAGATCCTTGCCGTAAACCGTTCCCATGGAACATGCAGAAACTGTCCTTGAAAGACTCCACCAGAATGTAGGCAGTTCCTAACTTGGAGGTTCCGCAGACACCATGTACCCCCATCCTACAAAAAAACAGATCCAGAATCACTGTGGTGACAAGCGTGTAGCTGCCACTGAAGAGAACACGGTCACGTCATTTGTATTTTTGCCTCAATCTTTTTTCAACTTTTGGATGGTTGGCTATATACATTTCTTAAAATGATTAAATAAGGTGACGTTGAGCTGTAAGGTGTCTTGTGAACACAGGCTGTCATTATCTCACCAACATGAGCAGCTCCGTGTGTGTAACTTGTTACATAATGTGACATACATGTAAAGGACTGCACACACACTACAGTCCTGCCATTTAATTCACTCAGTGGGTGAGGGGGTTGTAACCTACATACACAGTACTTCAGATAAGTTAACACTCTGAAACTTACATACATGTTAACATGTTAGTTCCACTGAAATTGTCCAATTTCTCAAAGTTGGACTAACAGACCTAGATATTGTGTTTTTGATTGATTTACTCTTGCATGTGTACCCCTTGTTCGGCCCCTGACTTACGTAAGTGTTCTGCACATGATCGATAGTCCCTTCGATGCTATTTTACCTGAAACTCCAACAGCATAAATTTGTGGAAGAAAGGTTTGTACAAAGGTTTGTACCAAAAGTAAAGCACTGATACGAAAAAGCTGACCATGTTTTCACCATTTGACAAGAAATCGTTAGCCAGTTGCTAACTTGTTTGTGGCTTGTTTGTCATGTTAACCGATCAACTGGAAGAAGGTCTAACAGCAACCAGCTGAACGGAGCATATCGCCACCTACTGTGGCAGAGTCACACGTAGGTCCGTTAGTCTGTCAATAAATCGATTCTCCATTGGCACTAGCACACTGTGACAACAGTACCGTAGCTTGACTTAACTGTGCATGTAAATGCATTGACTGCGTTTGAATACAGGTTTCACTTTCAAAGCACAAAATCCTCTTAGATAATTTAAGAACAATACTAAATGACAATCAGGAGAGGCAGGCCAGTTATATAGCCAGCCTCTCCAAGCAAGATTGGTCATTGCCGTGAACGACGGGCCTGGCTCTTGCCCACCATACTCCACCTGATCAACAAATAACAACATGTTACACCAAAATAAAATAAGCAGCTTCTGCGTTTACCATTAACCCATATGCTTTCAAAGCATGTACTTCTGAGCATCTGCCATTTTTAAAAAATTTCATATTGAAGCTGTTATTTTGTTGCTGTGAAAGTAACAAACATATGCTTCAATATGTAAACAAGGTGGCCTGTTAACTGGAAACCTGCCTGACCACACAGACGGAGTAATCACTTAGGGCACTTACGCACCAAACCGTTGTGAAAGGACTAGCGACAACAAAAGCTGTCACCTCTGTTTTTTTTGTTTGTTTGTTTTTGTCCAAAAGCCACACACTGCAAAGACTGAAGTCGATGGTCAACTAATTTTTTGCGTTCTGCGCCTGCAGTGGATATAACTCCCAGACCAGCAGGTACAAGTAGTCTGCATTTATCATTGACAAGTAAAAGTAGAGTGAGAAGAACTGGAAATGAAGAAAAAAAAAGGTTTTGATAAAGCAGCATTCACTAACCTTCACATCACTCTTGTCCACTAATTCTATGGTTTCAAATTATAAAGTTAATTGCTTCTAATGGAAAATGCTGTAATAAGTAGTAGAGAGGAGGAGGGATGAAAAAGGGAAAATCCCACTTATTTAAAATCATGGATATGACAACAACAGGTGAGCACCTGTGACAGTGGATTTTGTAGTTGTGGAAAATAGTCACACATGTATATCAACAAATTTGAAGTCACAGAGAAAAATGCTTTAGGAGTTGCAAACCTCTGCAAACACACACTTGTGTTGCAAACACAAAACTACAGTTACACCTTCTCAAATACTTAATCACAGGTGCACAAATTCTAATTCACAAGTTACAGATTATGAAACTCATATGTTCACATTTTTGCTACAATTTTTGCAGCAAATGTGGGGCAAAACACATCTACACACCCGCATCCAATAATGTGAAGGTAATGGACAAAATTTGTGCCTCTGCAAATCAGTATGTGAATTCATTCAGTAAGAGTTGAAAACATGTAGGATATTTTACTCACAAATAATTTTTTTCCATGGTTACTTTTCTAGTACAAATACAAGCCAACAAGTACAAGTACTTGAATCTGCCACTATGAGTCAAAAATGCTGTTCATTCGCTCACAGATACACAAATGACTGTTGCACCAAACATCTCGCTATGTGTGGAGCAGGAATGATTTGTGCACTTGTAGAGCGAGGGGGCGGGCGCTGGGCTCAGCACAGAACCCTTTTGACCAATCAAAGGAGCTGTTTGAGAAGGCTCCGGCAGGCCGAACCTCATTGGTTCATTTGGGTGCCTGTTGCTAAGGGGGGGGGGGGGCTCAAGCTCAAGCTACTGCTGCTCAGCGCTGTGTACTGTTATGAAGACACACAGCCGTTAGCATTAGCTAGTGGCGTCAGGAGGAAGGGGATTTTCTGTCATTAACCACATATATTCATCATTTCTGCACTTTATCTGTTGTGGAAGTTCCAGAAACATTGGAAAGCTTCATCACATTGTGTCTGTGTTCACAAAATAGACCAGAGGTCTGTTAATGTGTCGCATATCCAAAGTTGAGACGTTAGCTTACCTATTAGCGTCAGAATGAAGGGGGGTTTTCTAACATTAATTACAGCCATTTTAATCATCTTTTTCTGCATGGTATTAGTTGTGGGAGTTCCAGAAATGCTGTAAAGCTTAACCTCATCCTGACTGTGTTCATAAAATAAGGCTGAGGTTTGTTAATGTGTCACAAAGCCACAGCTGAGATGTTAGCTTGGCTATTAGCGTCATATAATCATCATCATAGAAATTTTTACACCAGCCCAACCCTACATGCTAGTGGAAAAAACTGAGCTGGTGTCATGCCAAGGTAATCAATCTGATGAGGAGTGTGTCTTCGCTGTGGGAGCGTGCATGCATTCAGTGAAGGCAGAGCTATGTTGCTTCGCTCATTGCTACACTTCAGTTTTACCCAGTAAATGAAAAATGTCATGTGAATCATTTAATTCATCATATTTGGTAATGCTGTTTGATCAATGACGTTACAAAATAGGGCTGGGTATTGGCAAGAACTTCACAATATGATTATATCACAATACACTGTGATACAACACATATTGCAATATATTGCAATATTCAAAATAGTTCACTGAAAATGTAAAAGCAGAGCTGAAATACAAGTTGCTGTGTACGATCTGGTCAGTCTTAATACATCTCATCTCATTATATTGATAATTTAACTGACAAACTGAGTCAAAA
Organism: Naso brachycentron; assembly: GCA_029874485.1. Classification (NCBI taxonomy): domain Eukaryota; kingdom Metazoa; phylum Chordata; class Actinopteri; order Acanthuriformes; family Acanthuridae; genus Naso; species Naso brachycentron. The sequence goes on along the minus strand of JAQFJA010000009.1, from coordinate 21,217,046 downwards.
CTATTTAATCCAAAGTTTCCTTCTAATTTATTTGAATGTCATTGGAAAATTTACAAAAGAAACTGATGTAGCTGCCATAATATCAAAATGAAGAATTAAATTTGTGCACTCACAGCACAAGTCACAGGCATTAACAGCAGGCGGGTGTAAGCCAGATGATTAGACAGGTCAAAAGTTAAAATAGTCTCCCACACGTTCATACACGTTAGCCAGTGAAGACGTTCTTACTGTGGGATGAGGACGTGACGTCCGCTCTGCACAACCATCGTGATTGGTTGATGCTCGCAGGGCAAATGTTCTGAAAAATCCACCTTGATATGAAAAATAAAAGGTACACTTTTCCGCTGCATAATATTCGCATTGTGTGGATTTACTAATAACACAAACAGCAGTTCAAAAAAGTATATTTTTGTCTGAATTAATCGCGTGTAACAGCCTTTACCCCTGTAGAGGAGCAGTCATTACAACTGCGTTGATGTTGCTGAGAAAGTTTGGTTCATTTGAAAAAGTGGGACAGCAAACCAAACCAAACGAAAGTGCAACAATGATGCATTTTCCCTCACAATCAAATCGAGTTTCCTGGACGATCATGTGTGCAAACGACTTTAAACTAGAGGTGAGTAACACACTGACTGTAAGACGAGTCTCATAACACGCCTCCTCAAAGCCTCACAACTGTTTCTTTTCAAAGTAATTACATAATTTATAAATTGCAATTCCATAAAGCTCCTGCATTTACATTTTGTACTGGAAAAGTAATCATGTTACTATATCACTTCACTTAGTAATCGATTATTGTCCAACACCTGTAATAGCACACTCATATCACCCAGCTAAATGGATCAGTCCAAACTCTGCCTGTGTCAAACACACGTCTCCCTGTCGGTTTCATCATGTGTAACAACATGTGTTAGCTACGTTTGCTAAGGTCATTAGTGTGCGCAACATAAAAGCTGATCATCAGCGGGCCGATCAGCTTACATGAAAATTAATATGCGCCACACAAACCCTCTCATGTGGCATTTTGTCTTTCCCTCCAACTGACCCCGCCTCCTCTCTGTCTGTCTGCTTTTCATTCTGCCTGAAGGCCTCTCATAGCTCAAGTGAGGTAATTTTTTTTTAAACGTACCCAGTGACCCCTGTCAGTGTGTGTGTGTGTATGTGTGTGTGTGTTTGCATATGTATGCATGGATATATATACTGTATATGCCTGTGCATGTATAGAAGTGTGTGAATGTGTGTGTGTGTGTTTGTGTGTGTGTGTGTGTTTCTGCTGCAGGCCCAGAGTGACTCTGTGCTGCTCTGAGCTGAGCGCTGGGATGTTTGAGGCAGCTCTCGGACTCCAATTAGCCGGGTCTGACATATGCTAGCATTCTGTCCGGTGGACAGCCCTGCACTCTAACCCTGCTATTATGAGTGCTGTGTGTGTGTGTGTGTGTTCCGTACAAAAACAGCGACAGAAAGAGGCAACTGAAGGAAAAGAACAGTACAATAGATGGCTACTAATAAAAATGCAGTTACACCAGAATGAATCAAGTGAGGACCGTGAGTTCGGATGTGCAACCAAGACCTAGAAATGCGTAAATTTCCTAACCCTAATCCTAACCCTAACCCATAAGTTTTTGGGGCTGGGTTAGGTTCAGGGTAGGACAAAGTGAATACGAACAAACAAAACTGCACCAGAGGAAAGCTGTTTCTGAGTCACATGCTTTGTGTTTTAATATTGGTACATGAGAGGACGCCACTAAACATTCGGAGAATTTCTCATATTTAAAACGAGTGTTTAATTTCTTTTCTTTTCGCAATGCCCTTTTTCCTCCGTTGTTTTCAGCTAGCAGTGACGTCAGCAATGAGTTCCAGCTCTCAGGACTGCACCATTCATTATCATAATGCTGTAGAACATCATATATGATCGTAAATATCATTATTAAAAAACTTAATGTGTAAAAAAACCTGAACTTCTCCTTCTTCAAAAATACCCACACTGCATAAAACAAGACCAGACAATCCAAACGATCAGATATTCATCAAAAAGTAAAACGACTGCAGACTTTCTGGAGGTCACTCTTGTTTTTATACGTAACCTGAGATCACTAACTAATTTGTTGTTATGGAAAACCTTGTATCCACACACATCATATAACGAAATACACTATTGAGAAAATGTGAATTGATTTAGTGGTGCAGGGAACCTGTTTTTAATCCAGGGAATTGTCTGTACTTTGCTCTAATCTAATGTACCAGCGAAGGCCATCAGATAACGACCGAAGTGCCTTCCACATCTTGGAGTGAGTGGCTCGTCTGCCGGCTTCTCTGTCCCCCACTGGACTGACTTACTGACATCCTACCTGCCCACTTACAAGGCAAACCTGCTGCTAAACGGACAGCTTCCCCCTTTACATTACAGCCAGCCTTACTCTCCAATTTTCTCACTTACTGATGAACAGACATGAGCTTCACTCTCTGTCTTAGCGGTGGTTCTACTGTAAAGAGCTGCATGTCAGCCTGCTTGCCTGCCTGCCTGCTTGACGTAGGAATGAGGGACCAATCTCATCAGGGTAAAGTTAGGCCAAACCTGTTTGCTGTCCTGGGGCCGCCGCTGCTGCTGCAGCAGCTGTGGAGCTATGATGAGTGGTGACGCCACTGCCAGGGTATTGTACCAACTACCATGCACACAAACAAATCGAGGTTGTTATGAGATGCTAATCACCGCTATCATTGGTTTGGAGGGGAAGAGTTAGCGGTGGCCTGACCAAGTCTGTGTGTGTTGTCTTCATTCTACTATATGGTCCAAGCCCACAAACAAGTCCCAAAACACACAAGAGAGATGAGTAACAGGCCTGAAGTCGGAACCCAAACAGCTCTGATGTTATGAGAGGGAGACAGAAGGAGCCACGAGTGAGTAAGAGACAGAACTGTGGAGGGATGGAGGCAGAAAGGGAAACACGTGAGGAGGTTAAATGTAACAGAGGGTTTATTGTTCATGGTTCTTTGGGGAGGGACTGAAGCGAGCGAAGGAGGGAAAGGCAGCAGAATGAGGGGAGGAGACGAGGAGGAGGGAGACAGTGGGAACAGTGCGCTGGCAGAGGCCAGAACGTCAAGCAGCCCTGCTCCGTCAGCCCAAACACCAGGGCCCCCCCACCAAACAAGCAGCGCTACAATCAGACTAATGCTGCTCAGGAGACAGCCAGCACACTGAAAATCAAACAACTACGGCACAGATTAAACACCCTGCGATAAGGTTAACTTTCCACCCTCAGGTCACTCACAGATGACACACAAGCATGTGTGCCAGGGAGGCACTGGACGGCAATCTCATGAAACCAGGACAATTCAGTCTCACAGTCACAGGCACTCTTATGAGATCAATATCATTCGTGTCACAACAAGGGCCAGGAGATGATTAGCCTTGCTTAGCACAACGGCTGGGAGCAAGTGAAGAAATAGTTCACCTCCATCAAAAAATTTCTAAATATGCCTACTAGGGATGGACATGGCTAATTGATTATAAAAAATTGATTGTTGAGGATTTTGTTGATCACATGAAATTTCTATCGATCAAATGTTGGTATCAAACAGAGGTTGTGTTGCGAAGTGTGAGTCTTGAAGCAGTGCAATGAATTTCACGATGTGGCAGCAATGAGACATCTTACCAACAGGGGCGATATTCAACTAGTTTTACACGACAGAGAAAATGGAAATTCTCAGTTGTCTACAGGCTGCCGTGGATATCAAACGTAAACAAGAAGAGGTCAAGGCAAAGTTTGACGTGGAACCATTTCAAACTAGAAAAAATGACATAGATCGTTGTAAACACTGTGACGCCGTGTGCAAGTACATCATGACAACGACCCCAATGATGTAACATCGCTACTTGAACAACATAATGTTACATCCGACCCCGGTTAACGTCAAAGCATCCTCCTCTCAACCTACCATCACCTCCATCTGAGCACAGAGGAGCCGCGATGCACAACGGTAATAATGTTATGTGTTAAAGCGTGTTAATGTAAAAGTTATCATTTATATGACTGTTTTTTGAAATTGTTTCTCTTGTGTTTAAGAGCGTTGTGGAGTTGTCGGAGCCTTAGCTGCTTTTACGTTTCCTGGGTTGCGTATCTTTTTTGTTTAAGTGAACAGCTGAATTTAAACTGCCTTGTCTAAAAGGATTGTTGTTGAACAATTAGTTCTTCTTGAAATAAAGATTTAATTGAAGAGAAACACGCTGTATTTTGTGTTTTCTGCCACAGGCATTTTTAATATAAAAAAGGGATGATTAGATCAATAACTGATTGTTAATTTGCCTAATAATTAATCAAGGAAATGTCTTAAAATGCCTATACCTAATGCACAGAGCCCGAGAGGTGACGCAGATGTGTTTATTATTTTTAAAATGTGAGCGCGTTTTGTATTTCGCGCACACATTTTATAAATCGCACAGGTGTGATTTAGGTGTAATCCTATTTTGCATGCCCGTTTTATTAAAACACGTGTGCACTTTATAAAACGCTCATGCAATTCACAAAACATGCACATGAAATACAAAACATGCATGTGCTTTAAAAATAATAAACACATCCATGTCACCTCCCGAGCTCCGTATTTAGATAGATTTAACCTAAACCTCATGAAGTAACATACACACGTAAATATGTAAAATAAACTTTTGGATTTTTTCCGAGTTACAGTTAACTTCTTGTAACGGCTGCTGTCTGAAAGTCAAGGACTCAAACCATCAGACGACCCTCTGAGACGGAGATTCTTGGAGTAAAGCAGCTGGTTTTGTTGTTGTTGAGGCTTTTTGTCAGCCAATGTGCGGTGAACTTTTGGGGATATTTTATGTCTCATCTGTTGATAGCATAGATAGCACCAAGGGCTAACTTGGCTCATTTATTTAATTATGTGGATGCCGCTGTCGAACTGAGTGTCCAGCCTGTTCAAAAATCTGGCAGTTTAATAAAGTGTCACTTGATGGTCTATATAAAGAAAAACTGAACTAATCACTGAATATTCAGAGCGAACAGTCAAATCTAATTCCAGCCGGCTTTCATATCGCTTTGTGCAGAGACTAAACAAATGAGATAATGTGTCAGTTTGGAGCTCAAGAGGTGCTGAAAGGCATGTTATCTATTTTTTGAGTTTCTCCCTGCTTCAATTTTTTATGCCAAGTTACATGTTGGCTAATCAACAGCTGCCTCGAGCTTCAGTCTTTACCCTGCCCCATAAACCAGACCACAGCCCCCCAATCCCTGCCCATCAACAACTAGGCTATTATGATTTTAAAAAATATATCAAAATATCTTTGTTGCTGTGAAGAATAAAAACACAGTGACCCTGAAGGAAAAGCTTGTTCTAGTGTCTATTAGAGGGGAACTGTAAGCACCTTGTGAGCCTCCAGAAAAGACCAAACAAAGCTGCATTTTCATTTGCAAAAACAGATGACTTCACTTATATTTTTTAAATTTCTTGCATTTTTACTATAGGCTATTTTGATGAATTTGTTATTTAACATGTGTTTATTTAGCCTGGCAATTTTTTTTATTTATTGTGTGTGTGCACCAAGGTTATGAAGGTTTTGGAATTTAACAGTTTATATTTTCATTTTGTTTTGACTTTCAGGTATTTAATTTAAGTTTGGTTTCAATTATTTTTTAGAGTAAGTCTTGCTGTTTAGTTTTTATTTTTCAAAAATACTTAGTTTTAGTTTAGTTTTTATTAGTTTTACTCTTTGCCCAATTCTTCTTTAGCCGGGTTGGGGCTTGAGGAGGAAACATAGATCTTGAAAAACTGAATGAATAATTGAATATCAACCCAAAATACTATGACAAAAACGAAAACTAAGGAAATTTTCTTCATTATTTTATTTTAGTTAGTTTCACACACTTTCACACATACAGTTTTATTGTTTTTTTGTTTTTAGTTTTGGAAAGCTTTGTTTTTATTTTTATTTCAGTTAACGAAAATGTTTTTTTCTATTCTTTTTTGCATTTTTTTGTTAGTTCTCGGTAACAATAATAACCTTGGTGTGCTTGGTGGCACTCCAAGCAGTGTCAGTGGAAAAGATGGTTTTAATTCAATTTTAGAACAGCTATTATCTGTTTTTGCAATAAACTATTTGATTTCTTTCATTTAGGGATTATTTTCTTCCATTTCTATTTTAGCTTCATTTTGTGTCAAGTTTGCTTCAGAAATAAAAGGGTTACCATCCTGAAATCATGAAAACAGTTGTCCAATTAGTTTGTTTCTTGCTGTTGTCAATCCGGTCTTTAAGTCTTGACGTAACACCTTTTCGAAATACTTTATCCGGGTCCAAGCCTTGTCTTCTCAATGTTTCACAGGGCTGTGTCCTTGTTGTATCAACAGATCTGTTTTTAAAAAATCAAACTTTCATTCTGCCACTTTTCTAGTGATGAGAAAGACAAGATGTTGTTTATGATTTCAGCATCTAATAATGAAAATTTCCATAGTGAAAAAAACAAAGAAGTGATGACAGATGCAGCTAAGCGAAGTTAACCAGGTGCACTTGAATGCACCATAAACTCCCTGTTGGCACTCACACACTACCGTACAAAGTGATGCAGATCCCAGAGTTCATGAGGTGCACCTGAATACACCATGAAGTCCCTGTGTGTGTGTAAAGGGTGACAACAGAGGACAGAAGCAGCACGCCTGTAAAAAACACTAAAGACTCTCAGCATAGTTTGTTATACCAAGACCATTTGGTACAAACATTTACCTGCCAGTGTGGCTGATACACTTCTGAGATTTACTCACCAAATGGAAAATCTACCCGCATTTAATGCCAGATGGATCAATTTTGGAACCTGGCATTATCAATAGTTGCTTTAGGAAATTAAGGAAAATGAATTTGAAATAAATAAAATCTTTGGTCTCTTTGGGAAGGTGTCAAAAGATTTTTGTGTCACAAGGCTGAAGTCCGAGTGAAGTCATTCAACTTTGTCAAGTCCAGTTTAAGTCATTAGATCTGTGACGAGTCTGGCTGCTGTCCAAGTCATGTGACCCACGTCCACACCTCTGGTTTATACTCTCTGTTTATCCTGCTGTCACTAAAGCGCCAGTATGTACAGTATATAAAAAAGTGAAACACACATATGCACACACTTCCTGGTCAGCTGCAGGAGGACAACCAGCAGATAATGATCTGCGTAGGGACCGAGTGGTCCCTCTTTCCCTCCGTCTCTCACTCTAACTCTTGCACTTACTCCTTCTCTCTCTGTGTCTTTGACAGACTTTAAGTAAAACCAGCAAACAAGCAATTATTTCTGGCAGCCTGGGCCCCTGCTCTCTTCCAAAAGACATGGAGCAGAGGGAGAGGGGGTGGATGAAATCACCCTAACAGATGTGATTTAAATCAATATTACATTATATGTGCCTTCATTTATTGAAAAAAAAAAAAAAGAAAGAAAAAAAAGGAAAATAGGGAACCAAACCAAAAAGGGCCTTGTGATGACTGCTGCCCTTCGCTTGATGGAATAATTGCTTTTAATACATCAGGGTTTTTCATATTTTAATTTCCTTTTACCCCCTGCGTGTCCTTCTTCTGCATTTCTCCAGGTCTTAGCAATCCCCCAATGTTAAAATAATATCAGGGGGAAAAAAAATCAGCCGAGCTGTCAAACGTAGAGTTTTAACACAAACCATCTGGTGGAACGATGGACGTAAACAGGCGCAAACAGAACAGGGCTGGGAAGAAGAGGAGGGCTAGAAAAGGGAGGCGAGGGAGGGAGGAGAAAAGAAGCAGAGATTCTGAGAGAGGAGATGGGGTGAGATGAGACGAATGTTACGGAGGAGGAGTTGGGGTAATGGGAGAGAGAGCTGGTAGGGAAAAAAAGAGGAGAATCTGGACGCAAGAGAGGGGAAAAGGTGGAAGATGAAGAGGAGGAGGCGGAGAGACGGATGATTGGGAGAGTAGGGGGGTGGAGAGGGTGACAAAAAACGTTGTCTGGGAACAAATTAAGGTGTTGCAGTCGAGACTTGACAGAAGGAGAGGAGGAGTGGGAGCCTCAAATACTCCTCTGTGTTGTATCCATTATAACAGAAAATGGGACAAAAGAAGAGCTTTGTTCCAAAACACCAATCTGAATTTAGAAAGTTACCTCGCAATAATCGTAACACACTTCCATTTACTAAATACGTCTAATTAAAATCTGCAAACTTCAACAGGTTTAAGAAAAGTTTAAGAGACTGATCTATTTTTGTTGTATGGAAACTTTGCCTAATCTTTAACAGAGTGATGTCTAATCTTGTTTAGAATTCTAGCTAATATATAACAACCTCACTTAAACATCATGACATGTGCAATTCATTTATTGATTTTTATAGTATTTATATTTCATACTTGGAGCATGTACGTTAATTTCCCTGACTATTCTGCAAAATTTTTGTAAAAGTTAGGGCTGGGTAATATATCAATACTGTATTGTATCATGATATGAGACAAGATATCGTTTTATCGTGATACGCTGTTAGTGTTACAGCAAAGTGATGTGATTTTTTTAAATGTACTACACTGTTCTTGTTCTTCTTTCATTAACCTTTAACCACATATCCACATTACTGATGATTATCAAAAAATGTTATTGGGTAGTGAGGAATCTGGTAAAAATATTGTGATATTTACTCATTTGATCACCTTAGCCGCTCCCACCCCTTACAATGCACAAAAAGTCGTCAGTCACAACCTACATGATCAATAATTATCGATATCGGGATAGGGTTCAGCTGTATCTCCCAGGCCTAGTTGAACTTATGCTGATTATGTTGAAGTCTGTCTTCAGTCAGTGTCAGTTTTTAACAAAATTTTTCAGTAGCACAATATCTGCATCATGTTGAGTTTTGGGGGACTGGTAGGACTACAGAGACATAACATCTGGAAATCAAGCTAGCTGTAGCATGAGACTCCTAAAGAAGCAACTCAGCTGCACCCTCCCCTGCCTGTTTCTGATCTGTAGCTCCAATCCACCATTTATGTGGCTCCCATTTGTTGTCGCTCTCTCTTTTAAATCCAGTTTGCACCCAAGATTCACGACGATACCAAACGGTTGCAGGGAAAGTTGCAGTGGTGTAAACTGGTCTGGCTCAGCTCGACTCAGCTGATGGTGTTTGTCAGTACCTGATGTGAGTCCTACGTCACTCCATTTGGACAAATCACACGTGGTTATTAAATGCTAATGTTAAATGTTACTGATTCATTTTCTGCTATTTATGTTAGGATTACAAGTTGAGTTGGTGGAAAATGGTTTGGTTTGTTGTAAAACTGGGTGTAAACTGTTGACAAGTAATTTATTTGCGAGTTAAGTTAGCTGAAGTAGTTGTTAGCAGCTATCATTATACTAGCATCTTTGTTCGGCGAAAGCTAGCCACCACCAAGTTGACCTTGTGGTGGCTAGCGATGTTGGCGCAAGCAGCTGTTAGCTGACTAGCACAAGCGTCCTTGCTAGCAAGGCTAGTGAAAGCTCTACTATGCAGCACAGGTAAACGGAGTCACATTTCCATTTAAGTTTGATTTCTGTGTGGGTTAGACATCAGTTATCATGTATCTTTAAAACATTAAAACCTGGTTTAGACCTTGACATCAGTGTAGCTGAAGGGGCCAAGGAGAGGTACAGAAGTCTAGGGTTCTTTCAGACCACCTGAATTTTAAAATTCTGAAAGCTTATACAGGATTTTTGCGCAATGACACCAAAAATAAACTGCTTACCCCAGCTTTAACAGTGGCCCCCATTTTGTTTGTATTGTGCATTGTGAGTATTTAAATAAGCACACACAACTTCCTGCACTGACACTGAACATTAGCATTTCACATTGACTGTGTGCTGCAGAACTGTCCTCTACAAATTTGAGCTGACATCTGAAGATGTTCCTGCTCTGGTAGAACAATCTTGAAAAGTGGCAGGAAAACTGTTAAACGAAGTGCTAGAAGGAGTGAGTTTGTATTTTGAATTCTTTTCGAATGAGTATATGGAAACAAATAGAGGAAGAGCATGGGAAAGGACATGTGGTTCAGGTTTAAGACAGGGATGAGAAATGAGCTTGGAAACACAAATCAGTAGATGGGATCTTACCTTTTGTTGAGACAGCAGCAGGGCAGCAGCAGAAACATGGAGGAAGAAAGAAAAAGGTTTTCATTAGTATCACGGTTTCCGTGTATACGCCCCCAAAGGATGAATCCCAAAGACTATGGAGATCTATTGCTTTTTCTATTAGTGCCACCATGAGCTTCACCTTTATGATCAAAGTGAAAAGCTCAACAGCTACTGAATGGATTGTCCAGATTGAAATCTGGTACAGACACTACTGTCTCCACATGAAAGTTTTTTTCTTCAAATTCATTTTAACAATTACTACTTCAGTTTAGTGTCAGTCTTAATTATCAGTCTCAGCCTTAAGTGCTACTCAATGTTGTGAACAGGGTAAGCAATCATTCTTAAAAGGATACACCAACATTGTTTTGTCTTTGTGTTATTTGCCTCCCTCCTGAGTTCCACACAAGAAGATAGATCCCATTCTTTGGACTGTGCGTGCAGTAACAAGGAAGAGACGGGCAGAGCTCGCCCACTGCTAATTAGCTTAGCTCAAACACTGGTAGTCAATGGGA
>JAQFJA010000009.1:21178425-21193650 GCA_029874485.1 Naso brachycentron | reverse complement strand
CGATCTTCACAGTGTAGATAAGAAGATAGACGCAGCGTGTCGAAATTTCCAACTGGCACTCCAAGTGGAACAAGGGTAGGAGGCTACTGTGCCACAGAGTCGGCAATGACTCGTGTGGGTTGTACCTTTTGCTGCAAGGCATTGTTGGTAGGGTTAGTCAGGAGGTTTCCAAAGAAAATGAAATTATGCACTAACAAAGTTTAGTTAGAGGTGCTAATAACAAACTCATGCTAACTGCCTGGTCAAGAGAAAAGCACCATTCTATCTCACTCCAACCGCACCCATATGGGAGTGTATTTACTTCTATATCTCTGTATTTAATACCCTCTAACCAAACATGACACCCTGCCCAATGTCTGCACACAGTTCACTGCAGTCTGTGTGCAGTCACTGGATGTTGGCATAACAGTGTCAGTGTCACCTTGGCCTACTGTTCCACATTACACAACTTGATTGTCCTAGAAGGCAGTGTAGCAAGCACAGTCCTTCAAACTGTGTGCTCCATGAGCAGAGTTTAAGGTGAGCAGTAAGAGGACAAAGATAAAAAGAGAATGTGGCAAGTTAGGAAATCAAACTGTGCATGCACAAGATTAGGAGGAGGCGTGGAGGTGATTAGGGGGAGAAGAAGGAGGGAGGAGGGTGTTCATAGCCAAATTAAAGAACAAGTAGTGCCTTGGGGCTGATCTAAACAGGATTTACCTGTTGCTGTCCCGAGGTGACTAGCTTGACTCATTTACTCAACACTGCCGCAGGGCCCAAACTCCCAAAGACCTCATTAATTAAGGTGCAAGACGTGGAAAACACTCATGTGTAGGTCTCTGCACATACACTTGTAACCTCAATCTCTTTACACACAACTCTCACAGTTTGGGTGAATTTACTAAATTTGTCTGACAACCTTAATGAGTGTCTCAGAAACTCCCGTAAACACGCAAACATTTTTTTTTAACATTGTGAAATATAGGCTACATGTTAGACAAAGAGGTCTCTGTTACAGCACCGTAAACCCTATCACCCCATACTCAATCCACTTGCCGGGAGGTGTTTGCTATTCACTTGGTTCGGTTTATTCAAGTTCAGTCGCAATACTAAGAAATTACGACCTGTAATAAGCAAATCATGTCATGTCATAAATCCTCACAGCAAAATTTTCGGGTGACAGGTGGAGAGGTGGAGGAACGGTGGCGAAAACAGCAATGTACTGGCAAATGTTGTGCCTGTTCCTAGGTAAGCTAGTCTTGTTGAATTGACATGTCACAACACATGGACTCGACATATAAACATTCTCAGAGTACACTCATTAGCAGGTCGTGGCTGGATGTCACCCTGGAGTTCCCAACCCTATTATTCGGAAAACCTAAAACAATAACTGTCAGCCACAATCGACAAAGCAGGGAACAACGCCTGGACCAGCTCCAACTCCCAGTTCATACCTTCACAAATGGAGACCAAACTGTCTACTACCCCCCGCCCTCCATCACTAAAAAACACTCCTGTATCCGCCCTTTGCCCTGGGGATGTGTGTCAGGATGGTTTACACACTAAAAACAAACAGGCATCCCATTGCTACAGCAAGAGAAATGGATGTGGGTTTGGACGAGTTGGGAGACGAAGGGAGGAGGGACGGAATGGAAAGAAAGGGGGATAGAAGCAGGATCAGGGTACACATGAAGGAGAAAAAGAGAAGGCGAGGGAAGAAGGGAGAGAAGAAGGAAGGGAGGGGGTGGCGAGGAGCAAGAGAGTGAAAGTTGTCATAAAACGACAATAATAAGAAGCCTCAGTGCCACCCAGTGACCACATCAAGGCTTCTGTAATGACAGGCTGTGCAGAACACATGTCCGCCTGAATGAGGGACTCTGTGTGTGTGTGCGTTTGTGCGTGACGCATGTGCGCCCTTCTGTCAGTGCTAAAAAATGACTTAGTTAACCGAGTAATATTATTCTCAGCATGGGCACATGCACAGTACATCATACATACCACAAAGCAACACTCACACAGCCTTTAATTTAGACTACACTAAGCTCTCGACTTGCTCAGGCAATGTAGGTACATGTGTCCTTTACTGTTTATAGCACAAATTACAAACGTAGTTGCTTACACTGTATGTCTAACACAAACCTTTATGTTTGTGACCCCTTCAAATAAAGCTCTTGCAACGTTGGTGTAAGCTGTTCAACCAGAGACAGACTCTTCCTTCAAGGAGTCAAAGTACCAAGATATTTGCAACCCAATTAAGAAAAACTAAACTGAATTTAGAAAAATAAAACTTATTTCACAAGCAGGAGTGTTCTTTTTGGTTATCCATTTACTCAACTACTGATCCCTACGATTTTTCTTGGCACTCCTTTTGGAGCCCTGATCCCCTGGTTTAGAACTGTGGCTCTAACAGTCAGTATGTTTACATGCACAGTTATGTCGAGCTATGGTTATAGCTCTGTCGGGCCATTTGATTGACTTACTGTCCTTGTCCCAAGGGAGAATCGATTTATTGTCTGACTCCGCTATGGTAGGCAGCAATATGCCCCATTCAGCTGGTTGCGGTTGGACCTTCTTCAGGTTAGCCAAACAAGCAACAAACAAGTTAGCAAGCAGCTAGCTGAATCCATTTTGAACAGTGAAAACATGGACAGCTTTACAATGCTGTACACTTTGTATCTACACTTTACTTTTGGTACAATTTCAATGCACACTAACACTCGTGCTTCAGGGATTCTTGTTTTCACACCGGCTTTTTTTCTAAAAATTAATGCTGTTTGAGTTCCAGGTCAAAGACCGCAGCGGGGACTGTCGATTATGTGCAGATTGCTCAGGTCAGTCCGTGTCTGGATGAGGTACGTGCAGGAGTAATTCAACTCTCAGTTGCATTATCTGGATGTGTTAGCTTGATTTTGAGAAATTCAATTTAGTACGATTTCAGTCGGACTAACATGTTTACATGCTTTTTAAAAGTCTGGTTTTAGCCGGACTAACACAATAAATGGATTTGCTCTAACGTCATGTCCACAGACTGAGTTTTGAAAATGTCGTGCTACTCTTTCATTGCTGTCGAGTGACACGTATCAAATGTGTCGAGTGAAAAGCAGAAATAAGCCTTCAATCAGCTGTCCTTTGACTTATGGCCAACCTTTCTACTCAATCTTGTGTAAGTCTGTGAATCCACCCAGAAGTTATGCACTTTTTTGCAATAGGCGACTGCTATTGCCACGCCCACTTTTAGCCAGCTGGCATAAATACAAACACACACACAGACTTGACTTCCAGGCCGAATTTCAGCCTCCTTGGGCAAAAACTGTGGCTGCCAAATAGTGTGGAATCTTTGTGAACTGACCGACCAACCAACCAGCCAATCACCTGACTGAGAGAGTGACCTATAGAGGTGCTGGTTGCAGCTAAAAACACACAAGCTTTGAGATGAGGAAACCAGAAACCAGAACAGATGTGTTAAATGCAAGCTGACTTCTCAGGTTTTAAGAGTCATTGCTTTACCACTGTACTGAGCTCAAAAATCCCACAATGGAACAAAAAAAAAAGCAACTATGTCCATCAGTCCCACAATGCAATGTGCCACATTACGGGAGGATACTACTGAGTGTCAGAGTGTAGTGTCAGGAGTTATTGAATTAGGGAGAAATCTCAGACAAAGGCACCGTCTCGCCTTAACGCAAAACTGTAGCCACGGCAGGTGCTTTCCATCAGCTCTTAAAGGCAAACATCAGCTGTGACATCACTAATTAGGGTGCGGCAAGAAGTTTAACAAGCAAAGTTTCCACCCACAGAAAGCAGCTCCAGAGCAGTTTTCTCCTTTGTGCTGTGTGATCTTAACACTCCAACCATTAGTTCAAGCTAATGTATATTGCATTAGCCTGGGCTCACAAATGCTAGCCAGTGTATTGACAGTTTTCAAAATTCTGTCCATGAATGCGATGACTGACAGGCTTTTACAAGGAATAGTTGGTTTTCCAACTGGGGGGGAATTCCCCCCATGTGTTCCTCAGATGGGGGGGATTTAGAGAATTTAGGGGGGGAACCACTAACTTGTGTTTAATTACACAGCATTGTCCTAATCATCCCCAGAGCTGGTAGCAATACACAAATTCCAAGTAAAAGTGCAAATACTGATCTAAAAATAGACTGGTAGAAATTGAGGTACTTTTTCAAACCCTTTACTTAAGTCAAAGTATAAAAGTGCACACTAGGGATGTCCCGATCCAGGTTTTTTTTTGCCCAATCCAGATGCGAGTCATTTTATATTGAGTATCTGCCGATGCCGAGTCCCGAGTGATACTTCTGAGATGCATTAACACAAAATAATTGCTTGCATCCAAGTCTTTCTTTAATGTTCTTTATTTTATTTAAATAAAACAGTAAACAACCTCAAAATACGTTAGAACAAAACCCATGTGACAACATGTAATGATGGTTTAACTGATGCCAGGAGCAGTTTGGGGGCCCCAAACCTAATCTCACCCAGGGCCCCAAACTGTCCAGGACCGGCCCTGCTGTGAACGCAAACCTTTTTATTTGCTTTTGGCATTTTGTACTGGGATGGCGGTCACAATAAAATGTTAAGAGCAGACACGCTGCTTCTGCTTCACGACATGATGCTCTGTCCTCCCTCCTTCACTCCACAGATCTCCGGTAAAATTTATGAACACGTGTAATAATTACCACGTACTGCGTCTCAAAAGAAAGAATGCTTTAATTTGAGGGATTGTCCAGCAGTAAAATTCCAGATTTTCAAAATCTTATTAACTTATGCGAGATACTGCTGTCTAAGGTATCTTCACGTTGAGGTGGACAAAGCATTAGGCTAGCATGCTAATTGAAGCAACAACAGCATGTAAATGAGGCAGAGACTAGCCTGTGAGCAAATATCCTCACATCCAATGTCACAGATATGTCCGCATGTATGTTCAGGGCAAGTGGCTCAGCTACATAAACAGAAAAAGAAACAGGAGCTTATAACGAATGAAGCCAAGAAACTGTTGAAATTTATTCCAAGTAAAACCTGAGCAGGTCCAAAATAAAATCAGCAAAGTTTCACCCTAGAGTGTGATAAACAGTGTGTGTAAGACACGGCTGTTTACCAGAGTAGACCTGGACAAAGAATGCCAGACAGGCAGCAGTGGAGCAATGGAGGGACCTGAGCCCAGGAGAGAAAATCCTGTTCTTTTTCACAAACACCTTGTCGGAAAAAAAAAGCCTGACCACAAAAGAGGCTCTGTGCTTGAGGCTATTTCAGTTAAGAGTTCTAGCCAGGACAGATCCACTGAGAGCACAAGTGAGATGGAAAGAGAGAAAGAGAAAGGGGAGCTTTATTTGGTTAACAACTTCCACGAATCAGTATGGGGGAAGAATGTGGGTAATTTGGCTCTGTTTGTTTTGCATTAGGACATAAAATATGTTGGGATTACTTCATCACACATCTAAAGCCCAGTGAAAAGGAGATGGGCGAGAGTCTATAAGAGGGAACCACAATTTCTTTGGAAACTGGGTTTTGGGTAACATATCATATGTGTCTCACTGGGACAACAGCCTCAGCAAGGAACAGTGAAAAAAACGAGTTTAAAAAAAAAAGTCAAAAAGATCGCCTCAATCGACATCAATCGACATAGCAAACTATCTGGCAGGGAGACTACGATGTAGAGCACCAGCCTTTTTTTGTCATAAGTAGATCTACACCCACAATCCTGTGAGATGAACTCAAATACGCCTACTCCATCAGTGGCATTATTTTTTCTATTTATCTATTACTTTAAGCTATTCACCATTTATCTATGCCTCTTAGCTAAAAGCTGTGGAAAAGGGAGGAATAGTTAGGAAACTTTAAATTATTTATTAATAAACCAGCTATTTCATAATTAAACAATCAGCTGTTTCAACAGTTCATCTGCTACTTGGACAACTGTTTCAGCTCATTGTCAATTATTTTTATACCATTTATGCATTAGATTCAAGATTCACAATTCAGTAAGTAGCGCACTTTAAGCTAACTGTTTGAAATGTTTACCATTAGCTTTATTTACTTCAACAATTTTTACTTTTATCCATTACTTTTAGCTCTTCATCATTTATCCATACCTCTTAGCTAAAAGTCATTAACAAATAAAATTGTTAGCTAAATCCTTTAACCATTAATCACATACTAGCTATTTTTTAATCATTAATTTATTTCTTTTAGCTAAGTTTAAGCTACCTATTTAAAATGTTTGTCAATTACTTTTAACAATTTCTACCTTTTGGCTACTACTTTGAGCTAATTATTTGAGCTATTTATACTTTTAGCTATTTTTATTTTTTCTGCTCCTTTTAGCCATTTATTTCTCATTTTTAGCTATTTCAACCATCTATCCATTAACTTAGTATGGGCTAACTGTTTTTCAATTTCTTTTAGCTAACTTGTGCAACGTGATAACTACTTTTTAATGCACCCTTAACATACAGTACTTCTTGTACTTCACAGTGTGTCCATGTACACTATGTACCATGTACCAAGGTAACTGCAGAAGCACCCCTTAGTTGGGATTTGACAGATATCTGATCGTGTATGTGAGTAGTATCTTGAAAGTGAGAGCTGTTACGTGTCTAAAAGTGATGTTGACATACTCACTGTCGGTCATGCAGGGTAAACACTCAAGGTATATTCTTAGAAGATTTTATCCATACTGGTGATGGAGTTTGCTGAAAGGCCGTAAAACAGCAGCTCTCTGTGTAAGCCATCTTTAGTTTGCTGGGATAATCATGGCTCTTATCATAAGGATTTCCCTATGTAGCTGCCAGGATTGTGTAGTTTGAATTCATGCCCAAAGACAAAATCTTTCAGTATATCAGAAGGGAAAAAATTTGTATCAGAGACAAAAAAGTTGGCCCTTGAGTAATCACATTAGCCTGTGTATTTAGGTCCTGCTGGTGGAGGAAAACCACCCGGGATGGAGGTAGTGGGGATAATGGGACTGTTCCTGATGCTTTCCAGCGTGAACAGTATCTCGTTAGGGTCCATTTTACAGCCAGGCCAGAGGGGAAAGTAAACTCAGATGAAAAGAACAGAAACAGCAGGAAAAAAATGAAAGCAGGGATCAGAGATGCTCTTAGGGCCAAAACCGCAGATAAAAATCTAACCACAGAATGAAGGCCAGATTGCTCTAATTCACTGTCATCTCAAGTTTTTGTTGTTTTTTTTTCTGTGAGGAGGGAGAGAGCGGGACGGAGAGTGTGGCAGACAGAACCCCTATCCTCCCTCCTTCCTGCCCCGTCCACCCGCATCCCCCTCTCTCCTCTATTCAGATTTACTGCTCTTAAATTGTTTGCCCTCTGCTTTTAATGGCCATCTCTAGATCATCAGCTCTTAAAATAAACATGGAGGCTTGGATTACCTTCTCCATCGCCATTCCACTGAGGCAGAACTTACTTGCAGGGACTGTGCCTCTCTTTCTGTCTTTACGTTAGTTCTCTCTGCGTGTGCCCCCTGTATGTTTGGGTTGCTGGAGGAGAGCCTCGCACTGAAGCTGAGCAGCGTAAGAATGAAACCAAAGAGGTCTCAGCAGCAGGGTGGTCTGCGACTAATAATACAGCAATCAAATGTTACTGTACAAAGAGCAAACGGAGAGAATCAGCTCTATTGTCGCTGCTGCTAAGAAGGATATCAGAGAGTAAATACTACCTGATAGTACGTGTAATTGTAATATTTAGTCTTCACAACTTTCTGCTTCAGTGGTGACAGATTATACCCAGTCAAGGACCAGTGAGAGGGACCCAGTGGGGCCTGGTTACCCCGCAGCCTAATCCCAGGTCCCATGCCTGCCACAGGACAGCTGGGTCATATCACTGTGTGTACATTTTTGCGCGTGTTTGCTTGCAAATGTGGTCGCTTCTCTTCAGCCACACATACACGGCCCACAGGCATCAGGTGTGAAGGGGGTTCAGCTGCTGGCTGAGTCCAGAGAGGAAACTCGTATGCTCTGCCGCCAGACAGCGTTTGTTGTTGCTCTGCCTGCTTCTATGGCACACATGAGCACATGCATGGAAGCACACATACGCTCTCTGAGAGCACACACACAAACAGCACCTACAAACACACTTCACACACTTCACTCCTATGGACTTTCAGAGAGCCACGGGGGAAGTAGGCGTAATCTTTTAAGAAGAAAAACAGATTGCTGTAGAAAAACGAAGGGGAGGGGATGCTCATGAGGCTCATGTTACTGAATGATAACAATTCAGTCGGCCAACTCGCATGCAACACTTGTATTAATATGGGTCTATATACTGTTCTTATCCGTACTTGTTAGGCTTGAAGGCCCTGACCTTGTTGCTCCCTGCAGCATTCCTTAAGTCTGCACTAGGAAGGATCGGGGAGTGACAATGACAAATGGCCACCCTCCTCCATACGACACAAGCAGAGGCTACAGGTGGATGCAGGGGAGGAGCAGTATCAGATGAGGAGGGAGAAAACAAAAGAGAAAGCACGAGGAATAAATAGTCCACCCATGTGACTAGTAGAGATGTTCCAATACCATTTTTTCCTTCCCAATGCCAATTGCAATACCAAAACTTGCATAGCAGCGGATACCGAGTACTGATCCGATTCCAGTGCATAGAAATAGTTCCTTATAAACATGAGGTGTAATCATAATTTAGTAAAATAAAAATATTTAAATAAAACACTATAAATCAGCCCCGCCACAGCAACTTAAAAAGTAAAATCTAGGAAATGCTTGCTCTGTCAAAGCTCTCCATTCTTCTTCACTGCTCTTAAAAATATAGCAGCAGTGCAGTGCAGCTTCCTACGCACTGTTTTAGAGCAGCAAAGAAGAACTGATTTCAGGTATGTAACATCAGTCAGTGCTAACTAAGCTAACTGGGAAGTAGCTTGGTACTGTTTAGCGGCTACATATGACATGATATTGGATCGGTGCGCAGGCCGGTGTATTCGCCAGTACCGTTACCAGCAGTTTTGGCAGTATCGCAGGCATACTGGTATCGGTATTGGAACAACTCTAATGACTGGGGGTGTGTGATATGGTGATATTAGACAGTGAACGATTAAAAATGTGTCCGCCATCAGCCGTTACATAGAGATCATTTGCATCGCACGTCAGTGCACGTTCTATCTGTTGCAGTTCTAGGCTCAGACACACAACCATATCACACTGTTTGCTGCTCCGTTCCGCTCCTGTGCCTCCCATAGACACACACAGAAAAACTAAACATAGCAAACATGTGGCGCCTTCTTCTCTCCCCTTTCACGACGTAGTCTTGTAAAACAAAACGAAAGCGTCATGAACAAGTCTGAGTTGAGTCCGCTCACGTTAGCTCCTTCGTAAGAGAAAGGACTTGGCATTTTCTGTCATTAACTGTGGCTGATATAACCATTTTTGCTGCACTATATGAGCTGTGGAAAACTTAACGCCATCATGTCTGGGTTAATAAAGTCATCCGTTAAGTTACACACAGAAACAGCTGTGATGTCAGTGTTAGCTCGTAACCTCAGCGTCACGATGAAGGGGGCTTGTCATCTCTTGTCAGTAACTACAGCAGCATAATCATCATTTCTGCTCTGTATCAGTTGAGCAAGTGTTGGAAAATTTAACAACGTCATGTGTATGTGTTCATAACATCATCCTGTGGTGTATAAAGTCGTGTTTTGGAGCTCCGAGTGTTCACACACACCACTGTTTTGACCGCCATGTCTGATTCAATGTCCGGATGTCGAGACGTTCGTGTCTTCAGGACGTCAGTGACGTCCAGAGAATGTCAGTGCTGACTGGCTGTTCCAACACAGCATCACACGAATTCACCTCAAGTGTTCAGTATTTTTTTAAATTTGATCTGTTCACTTTTGCAGAGCCTGCAGTTAGTTTACAAAACACATTTACTCTATATGTAATTCTTAGAATTAAATAATTTATAAATCAAAACAAAATCATTTTGCGGAACCAGAAACCAAACAGAAGCCTAACATATGTTTGTAAACAAAACTGTGGCCCTGAATTTGCGGTAATTTATAAAATAGTCTTAACCAATATGAAAAACAAAATTATTGTGATAAAACTGATGTGATACTGCCATTAAAAAAAACGGGATATGATGTTCTTGCCATATCGCTCAGCCCTACTTGTGACTCAGTTTGCCCTTAGTTTTGTGTTTAGGACTGGAGACTGCAGATCTACTTTAACACACCAAAAACATCCATAACATTGTTTTATCAGCTTGGTACCATCTGACTTTTCCTCATTATAAATGATTTTGAACTGTTGACACATGTGAGCAGTCTAGAAAACTATTCTTCAAATCTGTTCTGCAGTCGGTTACTGGTGTTGACTGGACATTTTATGTAGCTCCACCCATCCACAATCCCACATGAGAGTCTTTTATTGGACTTTCTTTACAAGATGTCCAGTTTGACCGAAATGAACCTAAACAAAAGTTTCATCACTCTGTAGAAAAGCAGAGAGTTCACTTAATCTGAGTTTTTGCCAAACAAAAGGAATCTACAAAATACAGCACTTTATGCACCCACATATAATATCAAATATGAACATTTCATCTTGATATTTTGTCTTTATCATCCTTGTCTACATACTTGGTTCAATAAGGTCCAGAGACATGGAAGAAACAGCATTTAAAGAGGAAAAAAATCCTCATTTTTTACACATAGGAGTTGTGATGTCTGAAGGACCCAAATAACTAGAATGTAAATCCAATGTCAGTAAAACACCGGTGAGGGTCTTTCCATCACGAGCTCGTCTGCTTTTTAAATTACAAAAGATATCTGAGCTACCATCTCACAGGGTACTTGGAGCTTTGCAAAGGATAAAACTCACACCGAAGCTCTGTGAACTGAACTAAGCCAAACAAAACGCGTGAATAACATTAAAGAAAAAATGTGCTCTAAAATTACAGCTTGACATTTTCACATCTCACTTGGTCCTCGTCCAATGACAAGTGTTTTATAAATCCAGATATATTACCATAATGTCAATAAAATCTAATATCCTTTTTCTCAGAGGAATAGAAAGTATTCCTTTGAAGCTCAACTCGAGTTCTGACTGTACAAACTGGAATGTTGACGTACAGTTAGCACAGAGCAGCTACCTGTCATGTTACTTTGTTCGAGCAGAGTCCCACTCAGCTCTACATCATAGGTATCTGTTTATCCATTTGCATAAGTGTGGGGATGCCCGCTATACAGTGAAAGTGATCTGAGTGGATTCCTCTGGCAGAGCTTTGCACTTTGGTTGCCCAAACGTTGGGCCAGAGTGCCACAGAAACGGCTCCGCACTGCATGGCCTCTCACCGTGCCAACCAGGCCAGTCGCTGACACTCCTTGGACATCACCCAGGAAAGGTACAGTGTGAGAAAAAAAAAAAAAAAAAGCTACGTGTCCATGGCAACCCTATTCATCTGCCTGCCTGGACCGCTATCCAACGCACAGACACAGTAGAGCCGGTTACACCCACTGCAGCGTGATAGCTTTTAGTTTTTGATAGTTTTTGTTTTCGCTTTCAGTCAACGTGCAACTTTTTTTTTTAGGACACAAACATATAAAATGCATAAAGCTCAACCATAATATTGGACATGTGTTATTCTGATAATTAAATCCAAACAAACAATGCAATTTCACAAACTTCTTTCCCCTTAATCTTTTCCATACTTCCATTGCTCACCAGAGAGGGAGGGAAAAAAAGCTGTGTTGTTTTTCTATCTTATGAAATTTATGCGTTAAAGCTGCCAATAAGAATTCAAATGAGTCTGAAATTATAGACGAGAGAGTCGAGCGCTGACAGTTGACGGGCATAATGAGAATGTTACCATCCAGAATTATGCCTGTGAAATGGAGCTGGCGGCCCACATGAGAAGCAAACAGACGGAGAAAGTGAGTGAACGTGTCAGGTGATTTGGTGATTTTTTTGAGCGGGAGCCCAGCGCTGGACGGAGCCCTGCCCTGGAGAGCGTCCTCAGAGGAGGAAAAACGGAGGGAGACCTGAATGAAGAGGAATGAACTATTAAATAAAAAATATGACCGAGAGATGAGTGAAGGTATGCTGCTGAAGAAAGTCCAAATCAACTCTCACGGATACACAGAAAATAGCACAAAGTCCAGTAAAATTCTGGAGAGGGATAAAAGAGCAAACTGCCGCTTCAGAAATCAGTGTGATAGTTATTATTGTCCAATCATCTTCATCTCAGGCAGAGCTGTGAACTGCAGTGGCTTAAAAGTGATGTGAGAAAAAAAACCTCAAACACCAAAGACAGATTCCTTTCT
Source organism: Naso brachycentron (assembly GCA_029874485.1). NCBI lineage: Eukaryota > Metazoa > Chordata > Actinopteri > Acanthuriformes > Acanthuridae > Naso > Naso brachycentron. The sequence goes on along the minus strand of JAQFJA010000009.1, from coordinate 21,181,385 downwards.
TCTCTCCAATGGCTTGTTCAAAGTGTAAATCCCTCTCTTCAATTCTTTGTCTCCGCCTGAGCGACGCATTTGCTGTTCAGCTGCTCGGAGACGCAGCAAGTTTATTTATTTATCCATTTCCCCATTAATTAGAACATTTGCGCTGACAAACGCAGAAGTAGTCACATTAGCGCCTAGTTTACACCCACCTTCCCCTGACTATCCACTCTCAGGGTGCACAAGTTGGAGAGAATGCTGCGTGTTTTAAATGAAAAAGGCACCCAGGTGCACTTGTCAGACACACAAAAACACTTTAAACACACCCTGCCAGAATTTATGAGCTCTGAGAGGGAGATATTTTAACACATCAGATAGACAAGTTAATTAGATGAGTTAGTCTAATTAAAAACGGGGAACGGAAAGCCTGAAAAAGCGACATTTTCCTTTGAAACAACTAGAAAATAAAGCAAAAATAAAGGCTGAATTAACATGGAGTGCCAGTCAGTCCATACCGTGCTTAGCAGTGGGAACGGGACCCCCACCCCTGCGACCCCATATATTCACTCTGTTATTTCAGGGAACAAAGGCAAGGCTCTCAAGGCCATGGGTGGATCCATGAAAGGAAGAAAGGAGTCCTGCTCCTGGTCCTGGCTGAATGGAGGCCTTTCACACTTAGAGAGGCCTGTTTACTCTCCCTCAATAATGCCTCTAATTTTCTGATCATTATTGAGTAATTCCATCCACCCCCGCACCCGGCGTTTAACGCTTTCTCCGATCACTCACAGGGCCCCCGTCCCGAATGATGTGCAATACATCAGCCGTAATCCTGCCTGCCATTTCCTGCTCTGCCAGGACGAGAAGATGTCTGCGGACACACCTGAAGACGGTTAGCAAAGTCACAAATATGCAAAAGAAAGCAACCATTTTATTCACACAAAGGAGAAATCATTCAGCACTGTTGATGTGCCAGTAATGTTTTTTCCACATGTCCAATCACTCTCTCCTCTGATTGCAGAGGAGCGGCGCTTTATCCTCCATTTTGTTTTGGACCTGAATCCACAGCAGCACCCTCACACCGAGGAACAATGTTCACTCTCGGCTAAAAGCCGGTGGAAAAAATTCTGAACGAAGAGGGGAAAAAAGAGAGAGAACACGTTTGGTAACACGATAGCCATTTTATTCAACGCTCCATCATCTCTATAGAAATAAGAGCAAATTTTACGTGTTCGCCTGTTCCTGGCAACCTGCTGTGCAAAGGAGTGTCGGTGGTGGCGTAAGGGGACATGCAGAGGGGAAGACGTGTTAAGCGAAAACAAGGATATGGGGGGAAAAATGTTAAAATGAGAGAGAAAGAAAAGGATCAGAAGGAGAGAAGTTGGCAGAGACTGTGTCGGTTTGAATAGCTGGCACCTTTCAAACAGAGCTGCAGCTTTGGGTGCCAAACGCTGCCAACCAGCCCCACTAGCCTGAATATGTGCCCTCCCTCTCTCTTTGTTTGCAGCATGGCATTTTGCATCATCTTTATTCTACGCTTTTCTTTTTACTTTATATCAGCGCTCAATATCATCCTAACAGCAGTGACTGGCATTTTTTAACATTAACTGAGAGAGGAAATAAAGGCAAAGGGAGAACCGAGGGAGATGTTTATTCATCTGCTTAGCATTAATGTTTGTTTCAAGGCTTTTATTTAAGTTTTTATGTAAGAGGATTTTGTTTGCATATAATTGCTAATTTTTTGAATTGGAGACGGTTTTAAATCTAAGCAAAATCCACACGGAGACGAGGTATCGGCACTCGGCAGTGTTCCGGTCTTGTTTTCCGTATGGAAAGAGCTGTCCCAATTACAGGGCAGTCTCCCCGCGCTCTGCTCCACTGGACCGAGGGAAGAAGGCGCGAGGCAGACCGATCAGGATCTGGCTGCTGGGAAACAGCCCAGAGAAGGACGCTCTCTTTTTCCTCTCCGTTCTTCTCCTCGGCTGTCCTCACCTCTCCTCTCTCCTCCTGCTCTTTGCCCCTCGGCTCGAGCAGCTGAGGCGCCGTGCTGCCCCTCCTGTGCGCCAATACATATGTTTTTAGGGGACAGACAGATTTCAGGCCTGGCGCCTGGACAGAGGGACAGAGGACTGGTCATGCAAATTCACATGATGAAATGAGACAGTGCTCAAATAATACACCAAGATACAAAGCTGGGGAAATGTGCAGCTATTTTTAGTTCCTGTTATTTTTAAAAAGCAGAAAATCTATTCAGGAATACAGCAAATAATCACCCGGTAGATAAAAAGCATTTGTATTTATTTCCCAGCACATGCTTACAATATTAATTAATGAGTTTTAATGCACATTATGAGGTCATTTAATTTCTCAAGAAATAAATACATTTCTTGCTTGTTAAGCATTAACTTTCATTTGCTAAGCAAGAATTAAAAAAGTGAACTCAGCTGAGCTGCTAAATTGCTAAAGAGACACCATAACATTTATTTACTAACCTTAATTACACAAATAATTAGAAATCACTGTACAGTGAAATTAGGAAATAAAGCTAATCCATGTTGCCCACAATAGGCACTTTATGGTACAAGACATTTTTCTATTTGCAAAGCTCAGACCTGACCTTTGTTTCAAAATAAGACTTAATTCAATCACAAACTCCGTCTTTTGTGTATCTTTTCCAGTATTATTCACTAAACTGGATAATTACAGTGAATATGAAGCAGGTTGGCGTGTTACCAAGCTCACAGAGCTGCTCAGCGTTCGGACCTAAAGAGTGGAGCAAAGTTGGAAGAGATCGGCTGAAAGAGGTCAGAGGATCAGAGCGAGCGTCAGCGTGACGGTTCACGTCTATTCACCCATTTATTGGAGGGCCGACTGCGCTGGAATAATCTGTTTACCAGCAATTCCTTACACTCCACACACTCCACTCTTCTTTCCTCTTTTCCCTCCTTCTACCACACAAACACACACACACACACACACACACACAC
>JAQFJA010000009.1:21138954-21150754 GCA_029874485.1 Naso brachycentron | reverse complement strand
AAAACCCCTTTTTTTTCTTTAAATTTCAATATTAAACAGCTTTATAGCAAACTGAGCCTTCAGACTTGTTTGGTTTGTTTGGGAGCTGTGATTTTCTGTAGAGTTTCAGTAAAGCTTTGTGTGTTTGAACAAAGCTTTGAGCATCCTGAGCTCTCATGTTGGTGGAGGCACAGACGGTGCGACAGAGGTTTGTGTGTGTTTGTGTGTGTTGCTCACAGCTCAGTCAGATGATGATGTGTCTGCCTGCATCACATTTTCATCTGTTTTGACGGACAGAAAGTTCAGAGCCGCTGAACCTTTTGTGCTCTCGTTCTTCACCATCTGTTTGTCCAATCGGCATTCTTAAAGGGAACGTCCAAATAAACAACATCTCTTCCTCTTCCTCTGCTCTGTACGAGCTCCAAAACAGCGACTGACTGAAGCTTCATGAAAATAGAAAACAGAAAGTTCAGGATGACAGAGGACATTAAAAATATTTTCACCTCCTCTTCATCTCTCTCCTCCTCTTCCTCCTTGTCTATCAATAAAGGTGTTGATAGGAGCAGACTGATAAAAAGCAGAGAGACTCAAACACATGAACACAATCTGTCAAGCTCCTAAATATACCTACATTCCTCCATCCTTCCTCTCGATGTCCTTCCTCTCCTCCCCCTTCATCTCTCATTTCCATCCATCCTTTTTTTACTCTCACATATTTCTCCTTCTGTCTTGCACTCTATATCTCGCCCTCTCCACCATCTTTTCTTATCACCTTCAACCTTTCCCTCCATTTCCCAAACTTGGGTTCCAGTTTTCAGGCCAAACTTTATTTTGAGGGACAGGAAGAAGACAAAGGGGCAGCTGTGTCATTTGAGCATGAAAAACTTTCAAGTTTCCAACAAAGGGTGAGTCACGTTGAAGAGGCTAGTTGCTGTCACGCCTCATTTCTAGTTGTTTGCCCCTAATGTTCCTCCTCCAGATTTGAATTAAACTGTTTCCAATGCCACCTTTGGTAATAAGCTGTTTAATAGCTGAATAACATTTATTTTGTTGCTTTGCATGTTTTTTTAGTCAAGTTTGATGCTATTCCGATGCTTTTGATCGGTTGGTAACCCTTTCTTTTACGGTACAGTAGTAGTTACTGTACCGTAAAAGAAAGGGTTACCGATCGCTTTTCTTGTTTGAATTTGCAGTGCCATTAACACTGCCTGGTTTAAACATTTGAAAACTGTTAAAATATGAAAAGATTTGTTAGAAATTTGAAAAAGTAATCGAAAGGCAAATGTAATTGGTTACATTACTTTTATAAGGTAACTGAAATAGTTACATTACTTATTAAATTTTAAAGAGGGTAACTAGTAACGTGTAACTTATTACATTTCCAAAGGAACCTTCCCAACCCTGACTCCGGACTCATGAAAATGTGCACACACACACACACACACACACACACACACACACACACACACACACACAGGTGTAACTCAGGTGCTGCTGAGGATCAAGAGATGAAACTACAAATACTGTCACTTGCACGTTAGTGCTTAGTGCTCGTGTGTGACAGAACCAGTCTACACCTCGGAAATATATAGAAGTAGAATGATCTTGTAATCAGTTCACCTGGTCTGAGTGAAAATATTTTTAATCTTTAAAAAGTACTAATATGAAGTATTAGTAAGTTTCTTTCATCTCTCAGTTTGTTGGAGTGTTTTGTCAGCTGAAGGTCAGTTTGACTTTCTTTGGGTCTCGTCCCTCCTCTCCTTATTCTCACTTCCCCCCTCGTCTCCACCTGAGGTTGGCTGTCAATCAAACATGAGCGGGGGGTGAGGAAGAGGAGGAGGAGACAGATGGAGGTGAAGGAGGAGGCCTCGGTACTGCTGGCACTCAGTCTGTGTGCATCTATATGTGTCTATATATACTGTCGTGAATATACGATGCGACTAAACATGGCAGACGACTGCAGATGGAGCTGACGAGGTCACGGCTGCATGTCTGTCTCTCTGTCCGTCTGTTTGTTGATGCAGCTCTGCACACTATAGAAGATATACATTTAGTTTTTCCAGCACATATAGAAACAGAGGAAGTTTTTCCCAAATACATATTGAGGAGAAACACAGACGAGTAACAGAAATATGAGTGTAAAAAGAAAGAAAAGTGGGGGAAAAAGTGAGTAATACTGGGGCAAAAATTTTTTTTTTCTGTTTTCTCTCTTTGTTTTGGTCATAATGTAAAGTATTTTGTAGTCGCTGAATGGCTTATTTTAAAATATCTGCTGACTAAGAGAAACACAAAGTCATCCATCAAACACACAAGGCCGATCATCAGCAGATCTAGAGCTAAATCAATAAATACTAAAGAAAAACATTAAGTTCTGATGTGTGTCAGCATTTCACAACATCTGACATCCATTTCACAACACACACACACACACATACACACACACTCACTCAAACACACACATTAAGTCTTATCTCTCCTCCTCCTCATTTCTCTTCATCACCTTCTTATTCTTCTGCCAGCATCTTTGTCATCTGGAGCTGCCTCTTTAAACTACAGCGAACACATACACACACACACACACACACACACACACACACAAACACACACAAGCACTATCACTCTCTCCTCTCACTCCTTGCCTTCCTTTTAAAACACAAGCGCACACTGGATATCCTCCCATTCTTCTTGGCTGGAGTCTCCCATGGCAGTAGCAGTAGGAATCCATTCTCCACGGATGCTGGGACAGCTGTGCTGATACTGAATGAGACACAGTTGGTTCTGCCTCTCCCTGCATGCAGCGCGAGATAAAAACTACATGCTACTTAATTCAAATCGAAATTGCCTGCTACCAAAATGTGCCCAGCTCATCTCTTCTTTGTCTTTGCCACCAAACAGACCTCTGAATTTCTGTGCGGAAAAACGCTGTAAATTTGCTCCTGCTGACGCACGCTGGCCCCCGAGCCACCACATGACAATAAAGGCAGAAAATTTATATCACTAAGAAAGACATTATTCACAGGAACCTTCATAACCTGCTTAGAAATACAGCATGCACTCAGAATGCAGATCACACACAATGTGGTACCAATTTTAAAGCTGCAAAGAAAGGAAAAAGCTCCCATCTGAAGCTGTGGGGTGTCTTTATTTCACACCGGTGGCCTTTTGGTGACGCCGATGGAAGGAAGACACACATGAAAATGCCACCTTGCATGAGCTAAACTAGCTGCAATGAATAAACCATTTGGGGGTCTTGTACTGATATCAGCTTGTAGTCTGACTGAATAAGTCAAAGGAACACAGTGTCCCAGGCAAGCTTCTGGCATCAGGAGCCGACCTCCTGGAGTCCCGTGATGAGGAGAAAAGATCCGACGCCCCTGCAGAGCACAAAACAGCAGCACGGCCAATCAGGGACTCCGATTTGCCCCCATGTGCTCACTGCCTGTCTTTCCCTCTTACACGTGTGCACACACAACTCTGTTACAAGCAAGCACAATAGATCAGCCTCACCTGTCAGTCAAAAGTACTGAGTTCATTCCTCTGTGCGCAGGCCGACAGCAGGGAGCTGCCAGTCTAAGTACCAGATCGATTCAGAGTCCTGCGCTTGCAGAGGACGTGACACATTAACCCCAAAAGATCTTGCAAGGATAATTTATTTTAACTCAAACCATGATCTTTATCTAACCCTAACTGCATGTTTTTGTCCTTAACGTAAGCAGATCTACACATTGTTGTCACATAATATATCAACATAATAAGTTTGGACCAAATGCACAATGAAGAAACAACGTGTACAATTATCATGTGAGTGTCACAAACCAAGGATCACTGTCACACACTCTTGTGTACTTTACATTGGAGAGTGTGTGCTGGGCTACGCAGAGTAACGTTACCGATTCTGTTTCTGTGTCGACAAAAATATGGACATTAAGGTGGATTAAAATGACCATGATTGTGTTAGTATGCTAAACCGCTACGTACGAATATCACATTAGCAATGCTAACACAATTACAAATAGCGCTGGCATGCTAACACAAACATCGGAATTTTGTGTTAACATGCTAGCACTGTTAGCAGATGAAACAGCCATTTTTAAAGTTTGAGTTTGCCTTGTAGACCAAGTTGGCGGACTGCTTGCACATGTGCAGAACGGTCTGGTTGCTGAAAGTAATAACCAATCATAATGTGAGACCGCTGTACAGCCAATCATAATGCGTTACGTCCTCTGTAATCGCAGGACCCAAGCCAATCTGGCAGGCCGAGCAAATCTGGTACCTACACCAGGTCACTTCCTGGCACAAATATCCACACACACTCACAATCTATGTGCAGAGTGAAGACCTTTAGTGTGCAAAAGTGATACCATAACGCTTTAGATCTGTCTCAGAAATGAAACCCTGCAGTGATTTACTCGCAGAGGAGAGGGTGAGTGACGGAGTCGCCTCTGGCTAATCCAGCACCAACCACTCAGGCCTAACTGGCATGACGACATGGCACCAAAGGTTGAGGTGCATGTTTGCATGTCTGTGTGCATGTGTGTGTGTCTCTAACTCTGAAAAAATCCAACGTTTTCTGTTTATACAGACTGCGCTTCCATCAGATTTTAATCCCCTGAGCAGCTGTTTCAACTCATTCTGCAGGCCTTGGGAAGAGACAGAGACAGAGAGGAGGCAGTGTGTGTGTGTGTGTGTGTGTGTGTGTGTGTGTGTGTCACCTCGATAAATATGTGCAAATGTCAAATGAATACTTCAAAGTCCTGATATTGATTACATTAATTAAATCAGATTTTCACATAAAACAAACTAGCTCATGCTTCCCGCCTCCATACACTGCTTTGATATTTTCTTTAAAAACACTGCTCTCGGATAGGGAGAGATAAGCGCTGCTGGTGACGTAAGAAAAATATAATACTTTCTGTTGAAGCAACATATAGCGCTGATAAAGAAACCTGCTGCGCTTCAGCCTGGGAGCACAGAGCGATGCGTCATGTGCGCAGAGGCTGCGACCTGACCGCAGAGGCGAATTCTGACCATTAGAGACGCGCAAAGAAAACAGACCACGAAGAAGACGGATGCTGGAAAGTGAACTGTCCGATAATTAGCCGACATCAAGGCCAACAGGAACTTGCAGCTGCGAAAGAAAAGTTTAAATTTCTTTTTTTTTTTTTTTTAAATAGACATTTGGAAAAGCAACCTATAGGTTTTTCTTTCTTTCTTTTTTTAAACAAGACACGTTTAAAAACCATCTCGTCTTCTTTACTTGAGTTAATAGGCCTCCTTGTTTCAAAACTACGATCTGATATTTTCCTTTGCAAACATTAAAACACAAAGCGGTCGGAGCAGCAGCCAGTGTTTGGTCTGTTTGCGCCGCGGCTTGTCTGCACTGCACAGAAAAAAAGTCTCAGAACATGTTGCCAATAACAGGCTGCAGAAAACACACACACACACACACACACACACAGAAAATGCAACTTTTCATGCAAAGTGTGCGCAACATAATGAAAGGTTTTGCGCTTTCCTTCCCTACACGGGCCTTCAAATAATTCGAGCTGCAGGTCAGAGCGAGCGGCCCTGCAGGTAAACACATTTTCTCAAGATGGAATATATGAAAACACACACACCTAATGCGGAATAAATAGGGACTAAACAGGACTTACCACTAAGGCATTGTTTAGAAGGTGAGTGGGGTAATACTTTAGTGTTGAGAGGGTGTAAAGAGGCGAGGAGAGCAGGGGTCAGCGTCCAGGCGGGCACAGGGGGCAGAGGGAAGCAATCAGTTAAAATGTCGCACCAGTGAAAACAGTCTGAGAAAGAACATTTTGAGCTGTAGAAGAGAACCACTGAACACACTGAAAAAATGCAATGGATTAAGAAAAGTCTTTTCTGTTTGTTTTTAAGGTCAGTGCGGCCTGCAGGGAGCGGACACGCCGGGTTTGGAGAAAGCAACAAAAACGGACACAAAAGTAAAATAACAGCAGCAGCCTGTCACCAGCTGAAAATGACAAGAGAAAATCATGTCAAAGGTGATTGGATCAGGAAAATGAAGCTCTGAGTGTTTCTGCAGAATCACTGGGAAATTAAAAAGACTTGAAAAAGACTCCTCTTGACAAACATTTGAAATCTGTTTTATGGTAAAATGCCTCAATGTAAACGTGATTTTTATCCCTAAAAATAGAACAACATGAGAAACACACTCAAAGTCACACACACACACGCACTCCTCTCAGAGCTCTGCCCGTAATCTGCTTCCGTTACGCAGCGTCGGTCACACACCGCGCGCTCCAGTTTTTGTCACAGTTAATAATTCATTCGATTGTTTACAATTGTTGCCATTTCCGAGGTCCAAGCTCGAATCTTTAATTATTAACAGCAATTAAATAAACAAAATGTGCCTTCCCGTCTGCAGACGGAGCTGCAAGGGAATGTGTGTGTGTGTGTGTGTGTGTGTGTGTGTGGAGAGAGAGAGAGCTGCTGGTGCTATTTGCAGGGAGAGATGACTTGTTTCATCTCAACACTCACATATGGATCAAAATTTTAAAAGTGACAAGAAAGTGTGTGTGTGTGTGTGTGTGTGTGTGTGTGTGTGTGTGTGTGAGGGGCTTTTCCCGTCCTGCTGCCCAGCCAACGACACTCTGCAAGTTACCATTATGTGCAACATGTGCAATACATTACACAGCACAAGCTTCTGTTGCCAATTAGTGTTGATTAAGGGAAATTTATGTAGCAAAATAAAAGCTTCTTTTGTGCAATGATTATCTGCTGTGAAAGATTTTTTATCAATTACAGATAAAGTCATCATCTCTAATAATCTGTGCACAGAAATGCAGCTCACAGCTCAGAGTTTTGTGTTTATCTTTAAGTGAATCATTTTCATGCTCATCTTATTTTATCTGTGATATGTGCAGGAATCAGTTTTACAGTCTGTTTGTTTTCTTCACGTCTGAGTTGGATTCAGTCACTTTCACCCTCTGAGTCTTGAGTGAACTCACTAAATGGCCTCTTACAGCTTCTCAAATAAAATGTAGAATTAGTGGAAAATAATAAAAAATCTCTTTTTCCCCTCTGGTGTCAGCGAGAGGACAACATTAAGGCCTGAGCTGCAAATGTTTGGAGATGGGAAGCAGACATGACTTGTGCCTGCATGAGAGACGAGCCGGGAACATCCTCTCAGCAGTCGTCAAGGGCAAAAGATGGGAGAAAAAGTCTTTTGATAGAAGCTAAAAATCAGGAGTGAATTACAGATGAAAGGCGGCGTGGCGGTCCACAGTCAGATGTCTGCGTTCAAAGAGCGACACTTCAACACTGAACGAATCTCTGAAAACTTACACGCCTGGAAAAAGAGGCTTTGCCTGCTCAAAGGAAACACTGGAGATTTTTAAAAAATATATAAATTTAGGATTTTATTTGTCTTGACTCAATAAAGTTTAACACCTTGACTTTATATAAGAGAGAAAAACTGGGTTTGACATTCTGCAGCTGAATATTTTTGTTTCGGTGTTGGCACAAACGCTCACAGAAAAAGTTCTGCAGGCAGCCTCAACTTCTTCTGTTCACTCTCAGAGCTGTGAAAAAGGTATTTTTAGACTGAAATGGATTATTAAAAAACGAAGGTTTGAATATGATAAATTGTTACTGAAAAACAGTTAAAATGTGACTACATAGAAACTAAAAAACTGGCAGAGGGGAATATTTCTTCAGGATGCCTCACACTTGGAGAGTCTTTTCACCACATTGTTTCACACTTTAAAAACAAATTCAAACAGCTTTTCCGTGAACATCTTAGGAAATTTACTGACATGTATCTTCTGTGACAACAGCAACATGGACGCGATAAAAACAAGGAGCATGTTCTCTTTCTTCATATGAACAGCTCATGTCTGCAGTGGTGCTGTGCTGCCTGCAGCACGCTGAGAAAAAGAAAGGAAAAATAACAGTGACATTTATATCTGTTTTTAAATTTCTCTGCATGAACTGTGGTGGTAAAAGCACCTCAGTACCTCTAAACACACACTCTCACACACACACACACACACACACACACACACCAGGCACATGAAGAGACTGTCAATGTTTTTCCTGGATCTTCTATTAACCTGTAATGCAGCACGTGATGCATTCAAGTGCATAAAACCTCAGAAAAAGATGCACAGTATATAACTAACACACACACACACACACACACACACATCAGCTCCAATGTCTCGCTCGTCCCGCTCGGAGCTCCACATGAAAGCAGCTCGAAAGGCGGCGGCGCGCGCCCTCCTCACCGGCCAAAACCTCCTGCGAGCCTCGACACTCGGAGAAAACCTCCCAGCCCTGAACATGAAAGTCCGCTCCACAGCCTGCCTGGCCCTGCGCTCTGCTTTCCCCTCCTCCTGCACGGCTCCCCTCCTTCTTTTTTATATGAAATACATTTCGGGAGAAGCGCCATTTTCTCTCCAAAACCATGTGCGATGGAAACGCGCAGCAAAGTTTCCTGCGGCACAAACGCGCTCCGAGGCGGCACGGTGACATTTCCGAGCGAGTCACAAACAGAAAGACGCTCAAACACAACAAATAAACACATGGAGAAGAGCAGAGAGAGGAAGCGCAGTAAAAGCCGGCGTCCCGCACGAGCCCACCCAGACAATGAAACAAGATGAGGCGGTTTACCTGTGTCAGGCAGTACGGCGAGTACATGGTTATTTTTAGAAAGGAGAACTGGAGAGCTTATTTAAGTTGGATGGAAGCTCGGTATGGTGCTGCATTGCAATCGCTCGCCGTCCTGTTTCTCTCACTCCATGCTGCTGCAGCTTACAGTAACCCCGCCTAGAAAGTGAAAGCTTGCACAAACTTTCAGGGAAAAAACTTTGTCTCCCTCCCCTCGCCTCCTGCACGACTTTTAGCGCTCTCCTCTGAGCGGCGACTTCTCCCGAAAGGCGGCATTTTCCACTTTATTTTGTTCTTTTTCTTTGTCCACATTTACTAAGGCGTCTTTGGCAGAACTTCTAACTTTTAAAACGCTATGAATCCGAATTTTGATTATCCTTCGACGGCGTCTGACGCGCGACGCAGGGCCAAGGGTATCGTATGCGCGCGCCCTTACATCTTTTACATGTTCACGTTCCGCTTTAGTTGCGTTTACTGACCCGTCCACTCCATGTTATGTTAATGCAAATAATATATGAATAGTGGAGGAGTTTTTCAGTGCATATGTGCGGTTTTTCTGTGGTTACAGTTTGACTTGAAGCAGACACGTGAACGCATCACAGTCGATCAGAGCGGTGCCACAGCTGCGAGGAATAAGTTCATGTATCCAGTGAGAAACTGCAAACTAAAAGAGTAAAAACAGAGTTCTGCCACACATTCTCTACAGAGGTGAAAAGAACTTTACTAATACTGTGTAGAATGTGTAAGCCTTACAGTTCGTAAGTAGCTCAGGATAAAATATTCAGCTACAGTTGATGATGTGAGGATTTCAGCTCTTAAGTCTTGTGCATTAAAAGCTAAAGTTTAAAGTCCTAAATTCATTTGCAAGCATTTGAATCAACAAATTATCTCATCAGGGCTGTAAAGTTAAGACTATTTATTTACTGAACCATATTTGACCCAGTCTGGAGCCCACAACTGTAGTTTAAAAACCAGTGAAGTGCGTCCAAGCCAAACAGTGACTGCGGCGTTCACTATGAAGTCAAACTAGCAAACATTTAAGACAGACATGTAATCACAGCCTCGGAGCGGTATCAAAAACGCTAAATTGAGGTGTGTGAGGGCACAGAAACTCTGTCTCACACACACAAACAGTAGTGAGTGATGCACATGTCACATAAAAGTCATAAAATGAAATCTCTGGACTGGGTCGAGTGCGGCGCATGGGGAATTTGGGTGGGAGTGAAGTCATTGGGAAAAAAAGCGGAGCCGAGAGTTTGGGCCTGACACTGGAGTCCCACAGATTTACGAGGCCTACTGCTTGTGCATGTCTACCGCAAGCCTATGCAGGGCGAAACAAAGAGATGTGGGCTCTGTGTGGCCAATTACTGCACACGGCCAGATATGCAAGCCAGAGACGCCAGCGGGGAGGGAGAAAGTGTGCGGTCAGGAGTGTATGTATGCCACAAAACTGTAACCTCCTGTGCTCCTGTACACAGGGCTGAACAGCAGCATTCCTTTCTGAGAATATGATACAGTCCGTGGCTACGATGAAACACACACACACACACACACACACGTCCTGTAACACACACACGCACCAGGTGTATCGATTCATCAGCATTGCCTGCTACATTTGAGGGATATTCTTTACTGTCTCAGTTCACTTTTGCAGTGCAGCCATTAAACGCAGCACAAGTGCAAAAGGTTACAGCGAGCGGTTAAATGGGGATCGACCCCCCCACCCCACCTCCTTTATAGAGTCAACTTGCATGCAACACACGCAAACACTCCTCTGCCGTGGCTCCTTAAATGAGCCACACATTTCGTGGTCTGTGTGAGTAAATCTCTCATTAAGTAACACATGGTAGAGCCATATGCTATGGTTGGTGGGTCTGCTGCGGCTCTGCTTTTTCACACGCTTCAAATATACATATTTACCACTGCTCCAGAGTGGCCGGCACTGTAATGACTTCACCCGCCAGCTCGGAGCTGCTGCACGAGTTGCATTAAAAAAGCGAGGCTCTCCCTAGTAAACGATCAGAGTGATTGATATCTTTATTTCTTCCTGTGTGGACGACGACTTCACGGAAGCTTCAGGTCTGTAAAACAGCTTGTTCAAGGATGACAGTCACTGCAGTCATTGCCTTATAGGATCTCAACAAGCGATGGTACCACACCTGGCTGGCTGTCTCGTGCAAAAGGAGACGCAGCACATGAGAGATAAGCAAAAGTGTGGTTGTGCTGTTTGGCTCAGCAGATATCAACTGTGGTGGGCCACAGTTTACCTACAGTACATTTCAACTGCTTAAAGAAGTCGTTCCCAGCCTAGAAAGTTAGAGGCCTGTTGCTAGCAGCTGCCATTAGCTTGTTAGCATAGTTAGCTATGCAGCTAAACAGTCTACCTGGACCGGCAGTTCTGAGCACCAGGGGAGTGTTGGTGTTTACACCGCAGGCAAAATGGGTCTCTGCAGCCTGCCAGTGAACACAGCCAGACTGGGACTTAACACAATCTCCAAAAGCGACTGAGGCCAGTTTGACAACAGGGATTACAGTACCGAAGTGATTTACACACAGACATAGCAAGCAGGGGATGGAGAGGTGTGAAGCAGGAGAGGAGCAAGAGGCCCCCTAAACATCACCAGCAGGGATTTTCATATTTGACTAAGAGTGCATTCCAACCAAACCCAAGTAACTATTTAAAATGTGGAAAGACTAAGAAAAATGTTTTTAGTAAGCTTCGTTTTCTTTAGTTTCTTTTTGTCTTTTCTTTCTTTCTGTCTTTCTTTTTTAACTGACAGTTAACAAGGCAATCAAGCTCATGAAAGGACTTGTCGAGGGCTAGCTGGTTACCATGCTAACATCAGTACATATCCCCACAACACCAAACATAACACCACAACTGTTTCTTCATATTCTCTTGACAATCTTGGTTAATTTCTGAAAATGGTTTAAACATAAATTCTGACCGTATGCTACACATTGCTGCTAGAAATGAAACTAGACAACTTTTTGTCTTAACTGTGTCATCAGCCTGATTAAACAGTGTAATAGTGGTTGAAAAATGACACCATTTGCTGCTAAATTGGTCTCCAATAAGTTTTTACTAGGAGATTTTCTTTGTCAACGGGACGAGAGTTTGATGGAAAAATGAAATATCAGTGATGCTCTCTGTTCTCTCTGTCCTGATTGGCCG
>JAQFJA010000009.1:21115307-21126491 GCA_029874485.1 Naso brachycentron | reverse complement strand
CGTGTAAACTCGTGCTTTCACTCGGGTAAAGTCGGGGAAGGAGACGGTACAAACGGCCATTTCTGAACGTCTTTAATTTCCAATGTCTTGTTTTAATCTGTCTCTCATAAGTCCCCAAACTTTACATGAGAGCAAACAAAAATTACTGGGGTGCCCCTTTAAGTCTTGTTTTTTTTCCACTAATTGCTTGACTTTTTAAAAAGACACATGCAAACAATTCAGGCCAGTTAAGAAATTACACTTTTAAGTGCAACACAAATGTCACGTCGAAGAATACGCCACGAGTGCGCCTCTCAATGTGTCCCTGAAAGCTGGTCTGCTAAACCATACTGCAACAGTTACAACAGCTTAAAAACCAATCAGCCTGACAAACCCATCTGAGCTCACTCTCCTAATATTTACGCTGTTTGAGCGTTTATCAGAGTTTCCATCTTTAAACTACGGCAAAAGCTTTACATGCCACATGAGCTATCATAGGCTGCTTGAAGCCTTATTTATTTTTCCAGGGAAATGTCAAGGCCAGGACAAACATAATAGCATAATATTCTGTATACAGTGAGGGATGACATCACTGGCAGCAACAGCCAAGAGGGAGATCACACAAGACTGGAAAACCGCTTGTCTGATCATCATGCACACACACACGCACCCACGCGCACATACACACAAACACTGCAGGATACAATTTCCCCAACTATTCACGCAGCTATTTATTTACACTCCATCATTACTGTATTTGTTTCTTATGCCTATGAATGCCAACAGTAAGAGAGCAGTGGATATTTTTAATACACCTGTACATTTACAAGGTGATAAATACTGTTTGTAATGGAGGTCTAATATCTGTAAACTATAATTTGGGGCCAAACAGGTGTCATGTTTACAATTTCAGTAACTATGGGTCACATTTACTTAATGTTTTGGAACATCAGCCTACAGATACAGATCATCTCTGCAGAAAAAGTGATTTGCATGTCAGAGATGGAGCATCAGCTTCAGGGGAATCCAGCAGTGACTGACAGATGCCTGCAGTGCACTGCAACTAAACTAATGTGCAACTGAAATATTTGGCACAAATTCACAATATAGCATTTCCTTTATTTAAAAAAGGAGATGTGTTGCTGCTAATAACAAGTCGAGATAATCCCACGTGAGGCCTGTCCTGAATTCTGGATCATTTTTACTGATGAGCTTCTTGGGCAGCTGCCATGTCAGCTAAGATGCTCGTAAACAAATAATTATTCATACTAATAATCTTCCATATTCATGTGCAAATGAGAACCCTTCCTGGAATCTAAGCAGCTTCAAGGTTGTATGTGGGAGGTTCCCCTAACCATTGCCTGACTTGACTCATTTAATGCCAAAAAGAAAGACAGAAATGGAGAACATGTAGGGGTCAAGGATGGGTAAAGTATATATTACAATTCTGTATGAAAAAGATTTCTTTGTACCTACTTTGAAACATACAAGCATTGCATTTAAATGTTTAACAACCTCACAGGAGATACATTTGCCAGTTCAAACAAATGTCCTGCAAACAAGAATAAAACAGGCTACAATAATAGATTTTCTCATGAAAGAACTCAGCCAATTAATTCAAATATATGGGCGCACATTAAGTGTTTTTATATCCTAAAATTAGTCAGGCTTTACAAACTTCTCTCTGTCTGTGATGTCACATGCTTTCTCTGAATATAAATCATCTTCATAATGAACAAACCGCCGTGCGTATTACGCACAAATCAAGTAGACGCATAATTGAAAACTGGCGCAAAATAAAAGTTCCACTGTCTCACAGCCAAATTTCCAAACTCTGTTTAACTTTGCCTTTAGGTGAAATTCGGGCTCTGCACAGCTCCGCTATATGACGCATCTTAATTAGCTGCTCACGCTGTATGAAAGGCGATCCAGCGCATAGCAGATACGTGGTTATAAATAGTGCAGAGACAGGCGCACATCAGAGAGCGCCGCGCTAAGAGGAGGCATGTTCCCCATGCGGCTGACGGCACACGGCAGTGGACACTGGGCAGTGATTGGCAGGGAGGCGCAGCATGTTTTCCTGACAGCAACATCACTGAAGTCTACACACACACATCCAGCGCGGCGAACTCTCCCATTTCAGAAAGAACCATAAAACCAAAACGAGTCCAACTGTGACAGCAAACAGACACGGTGCAGGTAGGTGGAGGGACTTGGCGCTCTGTGGTGACTGGTCCCCATTAGCTACACAAGTAAATACCGAGACACACACACACACACACACACACACACAAGTGTTATAAGCGGGGAACTCAGCCCACTAAACTTTAAAGCTCTCTCTGTGTATCATTAAATCTATGAACAACAACGAATCTACAGGCTGACCGCATAAATGAGCAAATTACTGGTTTACATAGCACGTACCATTGTGGTGCAGGGAAGTGTGCCAACACACTCAAAGACCCATTTTCCACTCTCAAAAGTTCGGCTTCCAAAATAAAAGTGTGTGGGAGAGAGAAGTGCTCGGTTTCTTGTTCAGCTGGGCCTTATACCGGAAGCTAAAGAGCCTTAATACACGGCCTGTTGCCCGGTAAACATTTTTTTATTTGTAGTCAACTCTTCTCAGTCACGGAGGCGAAGAAGGACAGCGCCGTATAATCCAAGCCGTCTGCTTCCCGACTTCTTCACGCAAGGTGTTTATGTTCGCTTTCAACTCGTGATATTTCCATGAAACGCGTTCCTGTGCGCGGCTGTCAGCGCGCGCTGCTCTCTCTCTCTCTCTCGCTGTCTCTCTCACTCTCTCTCCAGTGTGTCCCGGTACCGTAATGTCCACCGAGTCGCCGCGCTCTGCGCCACCGACACAGTCCCAGTGTGAGCCCGAGTGACAGAGCAGGAGTCTGGCTGCGCACCGACAGTAAGTAGCTCGCACTCTCTGCTTACGCGTTCACCAAATCAGCTGTTTCTCGTGCAGAGGGGACGCCGCCGCGCGCCTTCCCGTGTGCATACTCCTGCCTCTGCTGATGGGAAAACGCGGAGGTTCGGCCCCACCTGTTCCTCAGTGTCCGGACAAAGTTGCAGAGAGAGCGGCGTGTGAAACCAAACTCACCATGTGGCAGCGGCGCGGTGCGGGGCGGATGAGGCTGTAGCGGGACGTGGCGGCCAGTGCCACAGCACGAGCACAGTAACAAGGAGGTGAAATGTGACGATTCCCCGCGTGAGACACCGAGCAGCCAAAATTAAGTAGAAACAAATGCTAAAGTGAAAGTGCACACACGCACCAGCGAGGAGGCGCGGTGTCCTGCGGCCGCGGCCGGAGACGCGGAGCGGAGGGCTGGTGAATTATTAATAACCGGCGCGGTTCACAGTCTGTCGTGTTCAGTGAGTAACCAGGGCGGCAGCTGGGGGTTTAGAGGAATTAAATACGGGCTCAGAGTAAACCATGGACGCAGGGGATTAGTAGCTCGCACCGGCAAAAAGTGTAGGGGCAGCTCGGGGCCGACAGAGAGGGCGGGAGGGAGCGGAGGTTAGGGAGCGGTGAGAGAGGCGGCAGCGGCGGATAAACCCAAATATTCTCCTGAGCGCGTGAAACAAACTGCTTTAAACTTTATATTCAGCCTCAGTGTAAGCACGCAGATCGACTCTGTCAGATAAAAGGTGACCTCCACCCGCTCCACAGCCTACACCTCAAACAAAAAATGTTTCTGTGGGCCCGTTTTTGATTTTGAGGAGGTTAACGGAGCCCGCAGGTTTGTGGAAGCTGCGTGGTTCATTAGTAAGATCAATGTGATGTCACGGCTGGTGTGGGAATGATCTGAGAAGTTTCAGCAGCCACTGATCTGTCACGTGAGGAGCCTGGTTGCAGGGATTTGGGACACCTTTGTTTCCCCCAGATTTAAAGCACAGCTACAAAAAAATGCCTGAACTGAAGAGCTCACAGTCCACAATCACGCCCACAGCCGAGCTTCTCTCTGCTCAGGTGAACCTTCTCTTGATTCGTCACGGAGGATTTGGGGCAGATTTGTCAGGAAGAGCAGGTGCATCGTGAAGCCAACATTTACTCATACAAATATCAAATCATCCCGGATATTGAGGACATATTTCTGCAGACGCGCCTTCTGGAGACACTGGGTTCATAAATAAATAACAAAAGTTGCGTTTCTTGACCTTTTATGGGAAACCAGGCACTTTACGGAAGTGCGCAACTGCAGACGTCATGCAGCGAAACGCTGTCAAAACGGATCCCACCTGTCACCAGTTTAGTCTGTTAGTTCGACTTGATCACTTTGCAAACAGACAAATAAAAAGCTTATGGACTCAGAGTCTTCACAGAGAGGCATGCTGGGACATTTCAGGAAGAAAAGCTGGAAATCTTCAAATGTTTTAAATCACTGGAGCCGCAGTTTTTCAGCCATAACACACAAGATGAAAATATTAAAATGAATTCATAAAGGACAGATTCAGGTTGTAATATTATTCATGCTGGATCTGTGGATTGGAATCAAAAATATTCTAAGTTTCAAAAGCCAAAAATATTTTTACCATCACAAAATGCAACTTGCATTTCTTGACTAAAATAACTAGAACACTGTATTCTTACGTAATGGATCATTGTTAATGCATGTGTTTTTAAATATATTAGTGTCTTTTAATTCAGCACAGCAAGCTCCCTTCACTCACTTATTAAAATTAATCATTGTCATTTCTGTCAGCTGATTTACAAAACAGCAACATATGTGACTTTAAAAAAATATTAGTTTTAAATCGGTTTAAAGCGCACAACAGAAATACAAAAAAAAAAAAAACCAATTACATAGGCCAACAGACAGGCTGAACAGTTGAGGCCTTAAGCAGCAGTATTATTTAGAACTTGCAGTGAGCCCTTCTGAATGTAAAATAGATATGTGTGTGACGGAGAGAAATAAATTATTAATGACCGTTTGGGGACTTTAAATATACGAAAAAATCTAAATCAAAATTTCAGGTAGTGAATGCTAATTTGTTCAATTTATTTGACTCACTTCAATTTTATTGATTTACTAATTTGTTTATTTATTTATTCAGTTTTGAGGCAACAAATTAACGTGATTTCATAATTTTGCATTTCACGCGTGGCTCAGCAGATTTTTAAATGTATCTGGTGACTGGAGTTGGACGTGTCAGAGACTTTGGCCTTTTTTCCAGCGAGCGGCCTGCGGGGCAGCAGAGCGCGCGCTGCAAACTGGGACCGTCTGTTTGGTCACTAAAGCGCGTGAGGCTGGCTGCGTCACACTCTCAGTTTGCTTCAGAATCTCTTAATTCAGTCAA
This sequence comes from Naso brachycentron, assembly GCA_029874485.1. Classification (NCBI taxonomy): domain Eukaryota; kingdom Metazoa; phylum Chordata; class Actinopteri; order Acanthuriformes; family Acanthuridae; genus Naso; species Naso brachycentron. The sequence continues at coordinate 21,121,208 of JAQFJA010000009.1, read as the reverse complement.
AGTTTCTGTTTAAACAGGCTGAATGTGGCGGAACGCCGGATACACGTTTACATGCGCAGTAAATCACACCTGCGCGTGGGATCGGAGTGACACTGATCGATGTCAGACAGCTGATTTTATTCCACCTGACCTGATGTTTGACCTTCACACCCGCCGGCTGCTTCGTCAGACTGTTTGAACACGAGGCCCGTTTTGTTCCAACACATTAATGTTCTATTAATTTGCTGAGAGAGTTTAAAGGCTTAAAATCAGAATTTTACATTTCCGGTAGGCCTGTCGGGAGAACAGGAAAAAAAAGTATTGATAAATCTTTTGACATAAAGACTGACTGTGTCTGATTTATTCTCAGCAGAGCAAACATCTGAGCTGGAGCAGACACATTTGGAACAGTAACTAGGGAGGATCAAGGCGTGAACCCAGTGACCTTAAAGTAGGCCACAGCGTCAAACGGCACATCCGGAACCGTTAAACCTGCTTATGGCGCCGACGAACACGGGGGCAGGTCGGACCATGGATGGACACCACTTGCTGCACGTGCTCCTCTGTTACTTTATTTTATTTGTGAGTGATTCTAAATAATTCCAAATAATTTTGCAGAGAATGATCAGCGCACATCGGGACGTCCTTACGGGCTCAAACGCCTCTTTACCTCTCCATACATCCCGCCTGCCCCGCGCGCGCTCTCCGTCCCCGCTCGCGCTCATTTACAGTCTCTCCTGCGCCGTCTCTCTCTCTCTCTGGAGGTTTACACAAAGTGTGAGACAAAGGTTCCGCTAGGCAACGGCCGGCCGAGGAATGCTGACCTTGGCACGGCCAGTGGAACCGGCCCGACTCGCGGCCATTCTCTCGTTTCTTTTGGTTTGAATTAAGACGCATTTGACCCGCGCCAACCTGCAAGAGGTGCCGCGGTGGTTGGAGGCGCGGAGCTGCTGGCCGGCTCTGACTGACTGAAAAGAGTTCCTGCAATCTGAGAGTAAAGTCAGAAAAAATGACACGTAAAGACCCAATTTATAATGCTACCATAAATATAATAATGTAAGGTCATCCTGAAATCCCTGTTATATGACTAAAAACTAAACAGCAACCAAGAAAAACCATCAAAATGGACATTAACTGTGTTTGGGAAGAGTCGGGTCCCTATAATTAAGAGGACAAAAATCAGTACAAGAAAAACTGAGCAAAAGTTGAATAAGTGATTTTGATTTTTAGATCTTTTACATAAGAGAAACATGAACACTGTGAAAAAAAAAATTCCATCACTACTAAAAATCCCAGAATCACAGTTTTACTTCTGTAAAATGCAAAAACATATACAGCAAAATTTCCGGTAGTATCAAAAGTAAAAATACACATTAGTCAACACATAGCTCATTTCACTGGATTCCAATTAGACATAATAATAAGTGTATTTTTTGTTCCTCTATTTTATCTTAAACTGCAACTGTTTGATAAATGTAGTGAAGTAAAAGTACAATTACCTTTAAATTAAGGAAGCCTAAGCACATGAGTAATGGTAATAAGTTATTCAACCAGTGAAAATGAGGTGACTACAGACAAAATACTGTCAGTTCCCATTGCTGCAGAAGCAGTGAGTGTAAGAAAAGATACAGTAACAATACATAACAAGATTTTACATTTATTTCCAGGTTGTTGTGTGGCCCCATCTCTTTACACTGCACTCATGATGAAATACTGCGGTGACGGAGAGGAAACAACACAAACAAAAGGAACGCTTACAAAATGAAAAGGTTTGAAACGTGTTTTTTTTACGTGCTCAGGTCACATTTTAACACACAAACATATTAAAGAGTAAACGAATGCAGCAACATTTCCAAAAACAAAATGAGTGAATAATTATTTTGTAATTGCAATTAACGCCTGTTAAGACTCAGAGAGACTTAAACATTAACGCAAGTTCTATGGTTCATTGGTTGTAATTATTTTAATCTCATTCTGTCTGCATCTTTGTCAGAATACTCCTCGGCAGGGTGGGGCCTCTGATATTAAAGCAATATTTCACCGCAAAACTATTTTTTGTGGATCAATTACTCACCTTTATAGATGTCTTGAATTGAAGAATATAAATTTTCTTTCCAGCCTTCTCCATGGTAAAGAGGTTTTTGAAAAAAATGTGAGCCACTCACTTCAGCTGCTTTTGCTGGCAGTCTATGGAGATACAGTTTCAAAACATCAACACCATCTAAAAACGTCCCTCCAAAACTCTCAACAGCTTCGTGTGGGTTAATCCAGGTTCTTTATCGTGTTGTAGCCTCAATAGTTCCATATCACTTTGATTGTGACTAAAAAGCTGCTAAATCCAACACATTCGATACGCTTTGCTGCGCACGTGACAGGGAGCCGTCTAGCAGATGTGTTGGATTTAGTAGCTTACGATAAATGTTAAAGAAGAGTTTTGGATGTACGTTTTTAGATGGTTTGGATGTTTTAAAAACTGTATCTCCATAGACTGCCACCAAAAGCAGCTGAAGTGAGTGGCTCGCACTTTCAGGAAAAAACAAAACAAAACAAAAAAACGCAAAAAAAATGTAACCATGGAGGAATGCTTGAAGAAAATAAATATATTCCTCATTTCAACACATCTAAAGGCCCATTTATGCTCCCTTTACGTACGAAAACAGATTTGTACGTTTTCGAACAATATAATCATCACTGCCCTTACACTTTCATGCGTACCTTAAGTTGGGATGGATGTCATGCAGTACATCCAGTAGAGGGCGCCTCTCAGTGAACAAAGCGGTGTTACATGGACCTCCACTTTTCCTTCGCTGCCTTCCTGCTGACATTCATTTCCTGTCCGATCTCTTCCTTCCTAGCTGTGCTGTTGGAGTTGTCTGTCCCTGTGCCAGGCGAGGTAACATCGTAAATATGTCTGTAATTTCATACCAACTCACAGTCTTTCCTCAAAAAGTTTTTCCAATTTTCCAAAATATTCTTCTTCATTGTGTTTCACTGGTCTTGCTTGAACTGTTGGCTACACCGCCCAACACTGCCCCCATCGTTTCCAGTGTGACTGCTGCATTTCCGTAAGCTTTTAGGACACACAGAGGACGGACAGAAGACTCCGTCTGTGTCCTTATCTGCAACTAACACAGAGCATAAATGAGCCTTAAGGGTGAGTAATTGATACACAAAAAATAGTCTTACGGTGAAATATTGCTTTAAATTTGATGAATCTAGAGGTCCCTTCACCAACCTGGCTTTTGAAACGCACTATATTTCCATATTTCACAGCATATAGACTGATTGATCTGTGAAAGTAACCAAATCCCAAAGGGCCTTTAAAACACAGGTTCAGTGTAGATTAGAAATGCTACTTAATTACCAAAAGACCCTTGAGAAAGTGTGCCGGCCCTTTGTACATCAATGTACCAGAATGCTGTTAAGCAGGATTAGACCTCACAGCAAATACTTCCAAGTATATAGAAAATAGAGATGTATCTAGTAAACTGACGGAGTTTTTTAATAGAAGATCACTCTCTGCAGCAAACCACACGTGTTTTAGTTTGCTGTCAGGCAGCAACAGTAGATCCCGCTCTCTGATTCCCGTTCTCTCGTGCACTTGAACACAAACACACACAGCAAACACATCCACCTGCAGGCTGAGCGCTGAGATTAACAACACCTGGAGAAGGATGACTGGTGGAGCCTCAGGCCCTGCAAACCTCTGATTGGCTCAGCAGACGACCTGGCTAACTGATGCTGAGCAGTGTGTGTATGGGTGTGTGTGTGTGTGTGTGTGCCTGGATCTCTCAGGGTATCCCACACTCCCCTGCCTTATCAGGCAGCTCCACGGCACTGCTAGAGGAGTGCTCCTCTCAGGAGGGCAGGGCTACCAGCACACCGCTTATCTTCACCGGCAAGGAGGGTTTATAGGTCTGATTAACTCAGTGTTTGCATCTGTGAGAGAAGAAGAGAGGGCCGGGGTGTATTATTGTGTATTGTAGGCCAATGTGTGTGTGCTTGTGTGTGCCTTGGTGGCTGGGCAAGTGGATGAGAGAGCAAGAAAAATGTTTACTCAAGAGCAGTAAGCACTTGGTGAACCACAGAGTGAAGGATGACACACACACACACACACACACACACACACACACACACACAAACCAAACCCTCAACAAATCACAGCTCTTCAGAGGCGCCCAGGAAGTAACACAAAGGCTCCTTCGTCAGCCAGGGGTCGAGTGTTGAGCATAAAAACCTCACAGCGCCCTTCAAAAGCAAACTCGTTGTGATGCATTACAAAGCTCTAAACTTGAAAAAAAAAAAAAAAACAGAGAAAACGTCCCTCCTCTGCAAAATCGAAATTAAATTGCACCGTTTGTCATCTCACTGATTGGAGAACTCACTCCTCCCTCACAGAATGCAGCTCGGCGATGTGATTTGCTCTGGTTCGGGTCCAGCCGGTACCACCAGAGAGTGTCATCGTCTGAGGGCGGAGGGAAACGAGGGGGAAAAGTATGGTCACCCCCCGCCTCCCCCCACAGGAGAAAACAGCGCCGCTATAATCTCTTTTCCTGGCTCTCCATGAAAGCAAGAGGAAGAGCCACCACAGCCTTGGTCTGCTTAGATCTGCTGCCCCTCACCCCCAGTGTCTATCCTCTATCTGCTGTCCCCCCTTTGCTCAGTCCCTGCTCGCCATCCTTTGCTTTACTCGCTCATTCAGGATCTCCCCACAGTCACACCTCATCATTCATGCGTTCAGCCGCTCATCGTGTGTCATTCCTCACTCCTCCTCGTTATCGCTTTTTTTCATCGACAGCATGTGCTTTCTCTTTTGAGCTCCTGTCTTCAGTCGTTTTTAGCCATGCTAGTGTGGCTCCAGGGATGACGACCATGTCTGTGTGTCCGTCCACACTTTACTGTAACATCCCAACAACTTGAGTGCAATGAAATGAAAGACATGCATTGTCCCAACAGGATGAATCCAACTGACTTTGGTATTCCCAGAGTTAGTGCCACTGTGACGTGGTTTTGAGTGAAATATCTTAACAAATTTATGCAGGATGAACGACATGAAATTTGCCAAACACATCCAACAACTCTGGTGATCCCCAGACTTCTCTTCTAGTGCCATCATCAGGTCAAAAACTAAAACTGTCACCTGCAGAACTAACAACATTCCCATCAGCCTCAGCTGTGCATTGTGTTTATTGCCAATTAGCTAATGTTAACATGCTAAAAATACAGAAGATGGCAAAAACCACATTAAACCTCCCGTCCTGTTCTCATTCATTGTTCCGACTCCTTTTGGTCTGTTTCATCGTTAGATAAGGTGACTAGGAAGTGCAAAACAAAATTAACTAGAAAAACACTCAGAGAGCGCATACCTTTGCCAAAGCAAGCACAGTCACACACATGCACCTGCGCAGGTGCACCCCCAAATTTAATGGGTTCATCCTTGGCCCAGTCTACAGCCTTCCTCCAAGTTTCATGGGAATTGGCCACGTAGTTTTTCCATAATCCTGCTCACTAACAGACGAACAGACAAACAGACAGCACCGAAAACAAGACTTTTACACAGCTTGGGAGAAATTTATATTTTGGATAACATTTTTACATTTTCTAAAAAAAAATCACATCAGAAAACACTTTTTCCAAGGACAAAACAAACATTAATTTTAAAATAAATTTACACGATGCAAAACACTGACGAGCACAAAGACAAATTTAAAAGTGTAAGAACACTTTTACCAGTCCTGAAACAAATTTACAAAGGACAGAATCTCACCAGTAAAATACCAGAAGTGACCCGGAAGCGGATTCCAACTGCTGTTAAACTCCACAGAAAAAGGAGAAGACCCGAAAGTGATTGAGTGAGCAGTCAATTAGTGTCTTTTGGCGGAAGAATGTGCAGAGTGCATCCATGGTGACAAATGATGTTTT
>JAQFJA010000009.1:21023943-21035150 GCA_029874485.1 Naso brachycentron | reverse complement strand
TATATATACGGTTTAATTTTTTTAATCATAGTTTAATTATTCATCCCTGTGAAAATTGTCCTTTTTTTAAAAAAAATATGTCTCATTAACAGAAGTGTGAGGGTGTACAGAGTTATTTGTGCACTGATGAAAATTCTTAGTTTGATGAAGCTTAACAGAACACTGGGAGGTGACATGGATGTGTTTATTTTTTTTAAACGCACACATGTTCCCATTTTCGCACACACGTTTTATAATTTGTGCACTTGTTTATTGTTTTAGGAAACACGAATCAAATGCGCATGCGAGTTATTGAAGTGCCAACAAGTTGTTGTTTTTTTTAAAGAAACAAAACAAAAAAACATCCATGTCACCTCCAGGCCACTGTGGAAAACACTGATAATAAGTGAGTTATCAGCTTATGGAAGCAGCTCATTTTTGGCACTTTGTAAATAAAAATAAAAATAAATTAATCTGTAGATGTAGGTGTGGTTTATTAGTTGACTTATCGAAACTAATACAGGTGAGACCACATGACGCAGAAAACAGTAAGAAGGAGCTCGAGTAGTTAAGTCTTTGTCAAATGTGATAGTAAAATGATTTCCTTTTCTTTCTTTTTTTTTAATGAAGAAAATCAAGTTTTCCTATCCCAGAACGGTGGAGGAGCTGATGCAGCAGGTGGCCAGCCTTCACGAGTCCCCCAACACGTCTCCCACACCTCCCTCACTGATCATAGTCGACAGGCTGGAGGCTTACCTGTGCAGCCCTGGAGGTGGCAGCCATGGCGGGTTTCACGCAGGACAACAGTCCAGCGCCGCACATCTGTCTGCGCTGCTGTGCGACACTGCTGCCTTTCTCACACAACTCCTAAAACAACGCTCCTCGAGCTCGGCGCCCTGCCATATCATCGCCTCTTTCCAGTCAGAAGTGGACGATGAGCACGCCTCCACCACAGATCCTGTCCTCGATGTTCTTGATCGCTATTTCCAGATACGCTGTACTTTGGATCGAAACAGGAGCTATGAAGCTGCAGCAGCTGGACTACAGGAGGCGTGGCACATTTATCTTTCAGGAGCGGGCTTTACAGAGGCCTCTGGTACCAAAGACTGTGAGGACGGGACACGTGCAGCCCAAGAATGGCAGCTGTTAATTTTCCCTGATGGTTTAATGGAGTTTAAGTTGGCGTGAAAATGTTTGGAGGAGTGGTTTAAAGTTGGTTCAGTCAGTCACACAGATTTTTCTGACGATGGCGTCTACTACAGTGTAACAGGCTGTTAGTCACTGTTGCACTGTTCCACATCTCAGGTACAATGTCATGTGGTAAAACCTGTCTCCTCTAAACCTCATGACTTATGGTGCGTTCCATTTGATCTCAGAAGTTGGAATTTCTGAGTTCACAGTTGGATACGTCATCGGGAAGACGAACTCCAACTCAGAAACTCAGAGGAACTTCAGTAAGCCCGAGGTCAAAATCCAGCATGGCAGCTCCGATTATCAACAATAAGAAAGCTGCACATTACTCTGTTAGCCAGTAGGTCTTGTTTTCGTGTTGTTAAATCAGCTAAACTGACAGTATTGTTCAACTTCTGTCCGTGGGCATGTTGTTTTGTTGCTTTTGCTCATAAAAACTATCACAGTGTGGTGTTATTGGCTGGTGGCTAACAGAGCTAACAACAATAATAGTTAACAATTGCTCCCCGTAACTTGAACGGGGTCAACTCGGATTTGACGTCACTCCCAAGTCCAAATTCCTACTTCCGAGGTAAATGGAATGCAGCATTATCACTGATCTGGTTTGACGTTATCTGCTGCTCATTGTTTCAGATACAAGACAACAGAACCACAGTGGTTGTAGATGCACAACATTAAATAAGTTCGAATTTTAAAAGACATAAAGCTTTGTAAAACACAGGAATTAAATCTTACACAAATTACATAAACATTCAGAATTGAGACTATTAAACATTTCTGGTACAGGACCCCATAAAACCACCAAAACAAAAGAAAGAAGGATCAGGACAATATACTGTACATAAAAATAAACATATTTAATATACCACATTACTGTTTGTTCTTCTTTCTCACCCCTTCATCATCTTGTGTCCCCACAGTTTTATCTCGCACGGCTTTAAGGAGTCCGTCCCTCAGTTTGGGAACCACTGATTGAAAACACTGGAGCGAAGAACATATATGGTGGCTGATATCACAGCTGAAATATTTTGTATCAAAAGAAAAACAGATAGTGATATTCTTTTCTGTTAAGTACATTATCAGTACAGAACATTATTCTAAAAAAGTGGAGCAAACAAATCACTGTACATACCTCTATGTGAAAGACTCAAAGACTGAAATATTCAGGTTTTCAGTGTAACAAAAGAAAATGTGTGGCATAATTTGGAAAAAGATGCCAAATGCTATGTGGTCCACAAATGTCAATTTTTTATCATCTTTGATGTCATTAACGTGTTTGGACAAACATGCAGAACTTTTTTAAGAAATGGCTGGAAACTTTTTCTTCCTTTTTGTGTCAAACTGAAAACACCATAGAAACTTTTTAAAAAGTTCAGAAATTTATTTTAATACTTATAAAATAAAACTATTTTGGTTACAAGATACTTTTCATGAGACACAAAAGCAAGCAGGCATATGGAAATACAGAAAGAGGTTAAATGTTCTGAATAGAAATGCCATGGTTCAGACGTACTGTACCCGCTCTGCTCTTTAGATGGCAGCAGTGAGTAAAAACAACACAACTACAGTCTGATGAGTACGAGCACTGCCTTCAAACCTTCCTGCAAAGCATACAGTAGTAAATTATTTCGTTCCAGGATTCTGCATTTGGAAAATGGGGACAACTTGTCCTCTGAAACAACTGTGATAAAATACAAAAAAGCACAATAATATTATATTATTTACAAATACAGTGAGTTTCGGTAGATTTGGGAATGACATTGGCATAATGCTGCAGGCTCAAAGTGAAAGCTGTGTGATTTAAATTTAAGGGAATTTAAAAGTGTAAGGTGAGAAATATTCTGTATTTTTTATTGTCAACAAATCTAAAAGTAGGGATGTCTCGATATCACTTTGTTGTGTCCAATCCAGATATCAGTCCAAACAGCCTTTTACCGGCTCTTAAACAACAAAGCTGTAGAAAATACATCTGTATGAAAGGACTTCGCTTAACCTCACCATTTAAATTAGTCAGGTGACACATGCTGCACATGGTGCACATAGTTAAATTAAGCGTTAATGGGAGAGTTCAGTCGCATAAATTGGATCAGATTAAACATTTTCCCCTCTCCAATATTCAATCCAACGATTTTGTCCAATATTGGACCAGTACCGACACTGAACTTTGCATGGGCTCATCCCTATCCAACAGCCAACTCTTTGAAAGCTGATTTTAGCATTAAGGAAAAGCACAGCCGGCCCTAATATCTGCTGATTTGAGGCATCCATACTAAGTAAGGACCGAGTCCAGTATATCAGAGCTTTCAGGAAAAGAAATGACTTTCTAAGTCACAAATTACAACCTGGAATTTGACCGGATTGTCATTTATACGTCAGAAAATTAAATACAGCCTCACAGAGCTGCTAGCATGCCTGCAGACAAAAATGGAAGTCCACACTATTTGAGCACACACGCAACACTTTCAGAAGGATCAATTCATCGACGATTTTATCTCTTCAATTTGTTGACAACAAAAATTTCAATTACTAGCTCTTTTTATAAAAGCATCAGAGGAACAGCGAAAGAATACTGGCTGTATTTTTGACACTCTTCCATTTCAGGGTCTCATCTATGTATGTTAACCTAAAGCTCGGGATGCAATGATTCGTTTTTACAAGGACGCGATGCATATTACGATACATGGTTCAGGATATGATACAAGAGCGATATGATATGATTCAATGACTAGAGATCGATATAATGACGTTTTTTGCCAAAAATAGATGAAAAGAAAAAGCCTGTTTCTGTGCAGTGGTAGAGGAGGTAAAACACTGGAAAAGCTTGATACACTGAACTACACAAACGTTCAGTTCAAGGCCTCGATTCGATCTGTGTGGAGCGCAAACGCCGACTGAAAATCTCTAGTTCTCCTGCTGCTTCCTGCCACGATCCACCATCATCTGAAGGGACTTTACTGACACAACACACACAAGCAGAACGTCAGAGAACGAACTGGAGTAACTTTACAACTATTCACCTTTATAGGTGCAAAACATACATCCCGATAACGTTTGACAATCAATTTTTGATTTGACTGTCACACTAGTAGGACGATTTGCCGTTTACCTATTGATGTAGTTGTATCATAGAAATATAAATCCATGCATCGATACCATGATGGATCGTTACACCTCTACTAAAAGCCATTTGGTCATTCAAGCCTAATAGTAGTAAAACATGTAACAGCTTAAATACGAATAAATCACAAAAAAATGTTTGAACTTGAGTTTTGGTGAATTATACTGAAATCCTGATCTGATCTACAGGTTAGGATACTTACAGATCAGCATGCAGACCTTTGCATTGAATGCCAGTATTTGGTGTAAAGCACACACATACTGGTTTTGTCCTGTACAGATCAGGGATGATTTGATTAAAGTAGAAAAAATATATGTACATCAAGTTGACTCCTCCTGAGTCCTTCAGCTTACACTTTGGGATCAGCTTCCAAATCCTTGGTATACCTTTCGTAACAGTTTATGAGATGCTACACAGCTTGGAGTGAATATTTAAAAACCCTTTTACAGAGTGTGCTTCGAGGCTCAGTCCATGCACAGCCAGTCTGGCATAGCTCTCTTTCAGCCGTCACCATGGACAGGGTGCTGCCTCGACAGGAAGGGTCTGTTATGTGCCGGGATCTCGTTCTTGTAGTCGTTGGCGTAGATAACCACTTTTCCGATGTCGTCTGCTCTGCTCATGGGGCTGTAATCCATGGAGACCCCAGAGTCTGCTACTGCCATGTAGGTGTACCCAGGGCCTTTGGGTGTCCAGACGTGGTTTGGATACTCAAAGCTGGACTGTGACGAAAGGTGACCTGACCCGGAGCTCTGCTGCACGGATCCCAGGTCAGAGTGAGACTCACATAACCTCTTTCTGGAGGCAAAAAGCACCTCAAGGGGCAAGGCCTCCTCGGGAATGTCATCCAGGTGTTCGTCTTCACTGCAGTTGTTGGCATTTAGGGTGACGTAGGCATCTTGAGACTCAAGCAGAGAGGACTGGGAGCAAGGAAAGGGGTTCTTGTGAAGAGCCCGTAAGCGGTCCATTAGCCAGTGGTCGTGTGGTGTGGCTCTCCAGCCGTCTGTCATAGCTAAATTGCCCCTTTCAAATGGTGGATCTCTCTCGTCGAGCCCTCTCTTTTTATCTGCGTCCTCCTTTCTGCCTGTGCTCAGAGCTCTAGAGGCCTTTGGCGGCAGAGGTGGTGAAGGCAGTGAGGGGCAAAGGCTGAGCTCTGACAGGACTTCCAAAGGAGAAGGAGAAGGGCATTCTTCTGTGTGGAAGAAAGCTTGAGTCAGCCACAAGCCTCCATTGGTCTGCTCCAACCACTCCTGTACAAAGACAACAAAGGATTATGAAACCTCAGTAAAACTGCCTTTCCTACACCATGTCAATGATGTTTGTGGTATTGAATAAAATGTCTCAGCAACTACTGGAAGGATTGTTGTGATTAGTCCATTCACGTCCCCATATTGATGAACTGAGATAACTTTGGTGTCCCACCAACTGGCACCATCATCAGGTCAATGTTTAGTTCTTTAATTTACAACCAATTAACAGATTAGCATGCTAGCATTTAGCACAAAGCAGCCATGCATCCATAGCATAGCTGCTGTACACATATCTTGTTCTTACCTGAAAGTCTCCACCATAAACAGTGAAAAGGCCTTGGAACTTTCTGTCAGGAGTTGGAATAGTCGGCCAAATCTTCTTGACAAGAAATCTGAAAAGAGTACAGATGGTGAAAATGACTGATTCTGCCAGATCATGACAGTGGTGACCAAAACTTCTTGGTGGCTTGTAAATAGGCTTCTGTATGTGTTGCTGGGTGACTGACCTGCGATGTGACAGGAGCACAGTGAGAGACAGTCCAATGAGGACGACAGAGATGATAAGAGTCAGTGTCACGATGAGAAGGTCGAGCTCTGACAGTAGAACAGGGATGAAACAGTCATTGCAAAACATTAGGAACAAGGAATGAAACAAATGTAGATTTGTTGTTTTGATGAACAGGAATATGAAGCAATTTTTTTGTGTTAAATCAGTGAGTGAATTCTTACCTGCAGGTGGTGTTTCCATGAACTTCGGGTCACTCCAGGCACTCCAATAGCCACTGTAGCTGATCCCATCCAGCTTTACACGGACTCGAACCTTGTACTTTGTACCTGGCTTTAGGCCTCTCAGGATCAACTCTGAGCTGGCTCGTGCCTCCTCAACCTGCAAAACAGTCCTCAGCTCATTAATAACAGCTTGTATGTGCAACTACCAGCTAGCAAATCTGCTGCTGAAAGCTTTATGCAGCCTCTAACATGTTGGTGAGGTTGCAGAATCTTAAAATGGCCATCGTACCTGCCCCAAATGACTGTCTGCCGTAGTGTAGCTGACCTCGTACATCATGCTGTCATCCATGTACTTGAGAGCAGGAGCCACCCAGCTGACATTCAGCTGACCTTGCTGACCTGTGGTGCTCACTGTCACGTTAGCTGGAGGGTCAAGAAGAACTGCCGAGCAGATAGACAGGATGCAGCTTGTTAGGAAGGATTCTGAAGGAAGTCAAGAACAGAATCCTCACCAGAAGTCTGTCCCACCCTGAAACGCTGGTCAAATAACCCCGATGTCACATGCATGTTTGGCACACATGCATATTGTCTCTTACTGTTTTGGCCTCTGGGAGCAGAACAAACGAACAAACTACAAACACATTATCTCTGTTCAAGCCGAAAGGTGAACTTGTTAACACACAGCTGCCTGTAAAGACATCCAGCAGATGCATATTAACATTAACATCTGTTTGTCTGATGAGTCAAAATCCAATATTCACTCTCTTTTACCTCGATTTTTGGTCTCCACCACTTCAGCTGCTAAAAGCTTCACTACTGAGGTACATTTGTCTGTCTGCTGTTGGGTGCTGAGTAGGTAGCATTTAGTCAGTGTCTGGAGCTCTTTGTTACAAATAGTTTGCGAATGTGGCAGAAAACCACATTGATGCGAGCTGTGAGACTGAACAAAAACAAATTTGTGAACCCTAAATCCAAAACGCTTACTAAATAAAAGATACTGACAGAGGGCCTGAGCAATGTGGGATTTTGGGGGCCGATGCTGATACCGATAATACTGTTGACAAAGATGAGTAATGGAGGCAGGATACCTTCCGTTTTAAGGGAATAAGCCAACTCTTTTTTCTTTTTTTCTTTTGGTTATCTGCCTCCCTCCTGAGTTCTGGGCAATAAGATAGATCCCATTCTTTGGACTGTGTGTGCAGTAGCAAGGAGAGACGGGCAGAGCTCACCCACTGCTAATTAGCTTAGCTCAAACACTGGTAGTCAATGGGAAGTGTTAGCCTGCCTCCACCTAAAGTCTTCAGATAAACTTTCCAACAGCTATAAACGGTCCTGTGTGCTTGTTGTGACTTGTTTACCACATTATGTTACTTTTAGACTCACACTAGCACTTTATGCAGTACTTTATGTATTTCTTCTTCTTCTGCTGTTAACTGGTGTGCATGCGCCCTGCGGTTTACTTCTGGTACATATTTGATTCTAAAATTACATAAAGTGCTAATCCTGTGGTGTATCCCTTTGTCAAACTTTATTCCAAACATCAGTGCTCTGAACAGTAAGCACTTTAATTATTAATTACAGTTCTAATGTTGGTGCATGTCAGAGAACGTATACACTGATACCGATACATATCTGTGATAGGCCAATATCAAGCAATAATATCGGGAAACTGATATATCGGTCGGACCCGGGCTGAGGGAAACAGTAGATTGATCGTCCTTATAAGTATCATCTTCTACCAACATCAATCATCAATACTGAAAAAATAACTACAGAAGCTTTAGTAAAGTTATTGGAGTTTTGGACATAATGAAACTGAATGTAATTCTTCATTGTCACACAAACGCTTCATTGGACTTGTTTTAGTCCACTGTTTGTTGGAGGCAGCGGCGGTGATACGACTTACAGAAAAGCTCGATGAGAAGGCTGCGATTGTGGATCAGTTTTCCCTCTCGACGAACCTCGATGTCCATTTGGACAAACATCTGGGTTCGGTTCAGATGGCAGACGAACAGCTTCTTCCCGCCTGCTGCAGGAAGGACTCTCAGTGGGCACCTGCTGCTGTTTTCATTTCTGCTCAGGACAGAGAAACAGAAGCTTTAAATAACTGAATATTGGACACCACTCTGTCCTAAACTGACTGTGACTTACTGGTAGGTGTATGTGAAGGAGTACTGATCGAGAGAGCTGGCTCTCTCCTCATCTTCCTCCCAGAAGCATGTGAAGTCCTTCCTGCCTTCAGCGAAGCACTTGGGGTTTTCTGACTCTTCTTTCAGCATCATAGACACTGAGGAGGTGAGGAAAGGAGGGCAACAGTCAAATGTGAGCGCAGCCAAAGACTTTCTGCTTATATGGTCACCTTCAATCTGAAATCTTATCACAGACACTGGAAGAACTAGTTAAGTGCATTTAATAGATTGTTTAAAAGGGAGTTCTGAGGATATTTTAAAAGTAACATTAGGTCCGCAAAAATGTTATCCTACCTTTTCTCTCGAAATCTCGTGCGCCTTGGACGATGGAAGGTGTTCGCATGGCGCACAGGATTACGTGAAGTGCCAGCAGTCGGCTCAGGTGATCGCATGTCATCCTTTTGTCTTCCCTGTGAACAGAAAGATTTTGGCCTTGTGTTGCCCGCCTGCATAACTAGAGAACAACCTGCCTCCAGCGCGTCTGCTGCAGCTCTCGCCAGTGGACGCTTGTTTTTGGTTTAGATACCATGGATAGCGCAACGGGGTTACGCGCCTGCATGCGAGCGATAAGGTGTGCCGAGTCGAGCTGTTTACGTTCTCTCTAAGTCAGTGACGAGGTGGGGCATGGTCAGTTTTGCAAAACTTTTTTACTCTGTCACTGATGGGCGGGAATCACGCGTTCATTGAAGTTTACGACTTGTTTCTGTTGCTGCAGAGTGGAAGTGAAATTTGACCTTTGTCGTGCGTAAAAGCGCACAAACATAAATAGATCTCTTCTTCTGACAGCTTCCTCCGCCAGTGATGGTGCGATTTAATTTGACCTCCTTTAACTTATGAAACCTACACACAGACAGACAGGCAGACAGACAGACAGACAGACAGATAGATAGATAGATAGATGTGGAAAAAGATGAACAAATAATATCGTCTCTCTCAGGAAGCCACTTGAAGCGGTGGCAGTCAACTCGTGGCTGGCCTCAGGCCAGTTTAATCCCTGCATGTGTCCGAGTAACGAAAACCGCAGAGTACTCTAACACCTAAACAGCAGACCCAGACGGTTTCTTATCTACGTACTGCACTCACGTTTTCTTCGTTTTGCAGGCATTATCAGAGCTGCAGACGCCCCTGTTTCTTTATCCATGATAAGTAGCCTCTGTGTGTGTGTGTGTGTGTTTGTGTGTGTTGGGGTGGGGGGCTGTAGCGGCTCATTCCTGTTTGTTTAAATGCAATCAAGCGTTTCTTTACATCATGTGAGTGAGGACAGCCTGATCCCAGTGAGGCTGCAGTTCAGTTATATGACGACATTCAGCTGCAGGTGATGACACTGTTGAACCTTCTTGGTTCAGCACCACATCGTCCAGTAGTAAACATTCACCTCAAGTAGGAATGTTCCCATACTATTTTTTCCTTCCCGATTCCGATACCCAAACTTGCTATCAGCAGCATTGTCCGATGCTGGAATCAGTATTGGAACAACTCTAACCTCAAGATAAGTTCAGTTTGAAATTGCACAGGGCAGGTGGCAGGAAAAGGAAGAAGAGGAGGAGTTTGGTTCTTCACACAAAACATTAAAAAAATGGCCAGGCCTTCTGTTTTTGGGTTAGGAAGTGGATGCATGGTCATAAATCACACTTGAGATGCTGTTGTGTGTTGTACCATTGGACACTCTGACTGATTTCGAAAAAAAGGAACTGAGGACAGAGTGGCAATGAAGCTCTCCCTTTTGCAATGAATATACTTTTTATTTTTCAAATACACATGACAACATTTTCCACTTATTCTTGTTTATAAGACACATTTTTCCCACAATGCTTCCATCAAACACGTTCTGAGCCATAAATAAAGGGTTCAAATGATCTGATCTTCATCTGTTAGAAAGCAATCAATCAGGAAAGCAACACGACAACAAAGGTTGATCATAAAAAAAAGAAAAGAGCACACCCCAGACAAACAGCCCTGGATTTTCAGGCTTGTTTGTACAAAGCAACAGAGTTGGGAGATTTTGAATACAGTTCTACATAGATTCAGTATGCATTCAAGCAGCAGCCACCTTCATAAGCTCCTTTATTGAAACTATCACAGACATGATTTGCTCTCTGATCATGTGCATTACAGTTAAATACATTGAAAACTTGCACATATGTTGTAATACAAATGTAATGTGTCAGTGACCCTACAAACAGCCTCTTTCTGTTAACCCCCCCTGCATGAGATGATTATATCATCTACCTGATATCTGCAAAACTATATCACTATTCAGCAGAACATGCTGCCATGACAGATAACTGACCACATGCTTACACAATAGCAGGCAGTGGCCCAACCACCAGTTGTAAACCATCTGAGGGGCTTCTGCTTCGTAATGTGGCTGCTATCATGATCCAGACATTAGGGTTAAGATGAACTGGCTGTCAGTAGTTAGCACATGCTTGATGGTGAAACGGCACTGCAAACGACAGCCAACTGAAAATAACAGCAAGTGTGACCTTTATTAAGTTTTTTCCCCCATACCTGCAAAACAAAGACACTTCCAATTTCAACCTCATCAGTCAGGACCCTTGAGCAGGGGGAGACTGAGCATTCAATACTGAAACATCAAAAATGACAAAGGAAAAAAACAAGATGTTAAAGTCTTAAAGGGATACGCCAACTATTTTTTCCTTTTGTTATTTGTCTTCCTCCTGAGTTCCAGACAAGAAGATAGATCCCATTCTTTAAACTGTGCGTGCAGTAACAAGGAAGAGACGGGCAGAG
>JAQFJA010000009.1:21008305-21019819 GCA_029874485.1 Naso brachycentron | reverse complement strand
AACGTACTCCTCCACATCGATGGCTGTCAGTACAAAATATGAGTTCCATGTCGATGTGAGTCACATGTGAGTGAAGATGTCCCCCATCTTGGACAGCTAGCTACAGCTACACCACTTGGACAAATCACATGTGGCTATTAAATGCTAATCTTTACATGGCTGATTAATATTCTACTTTTCCCAACTTTATCATATTTGGATTACAAGCTGAGTTAGCGACAAAGGCATGTTTTCTCGTAACCTGGATGTTAACTGTTGATTGGTGGCTAACATTATGCTAGCGTCTTTGCTGGGTGCTAGCTAACTAGCCACCACAATTTGAAACTATAACACATGCCATCACTAGCACCAGAGCCGTTTGAACCCCGTTCAAATGGCTTTGGCTGGCTAGTCTGGCTAGTCACAACGGCAGAGCTAGCCCTATCCAAGCAAGCAATCATGTTAGCACAAGCAACCCTGTTAGCTGGCTAGCTCAGGCTTTCTTGCTGGCTATGCTAGCGCAAGCTTAGCATTTCCATTTAGTTATGATGTATTCGAATTTTTGTTAATGCATTATTAACGCATTAATTTTGACAGCCCTAATATTTACATGATGTCACTTCTGTTATTTATGGGCATGTTGAACACAAGTCCATACACACTACCCTTGTTGATTACATCATTTTTGTCATTTAGTATGAAATGCTGTGACAACAACTGAGCAGACATCAATAGCAAGACAATTTATGATTTGAAATCTGTTCTTCTTTTAGATTGTGGATAATTTCAGAGCTGTGTAGATCAAATTAGTTGTGGTGCAGATGAACCCTATAAGGTTGCAGAGGCTGGACAGGCCATGGTATCGACCAAACGTGCTCCTGTACGCTCTGTACTTGGGGTCCTGCTCTTTCAGCTTAGCATAAGCCTCCTTCTGGCTGGCCCGACCAATCTGGTTCCCTAGGCCATGCTCCTTCTCCACCTCCCTCATCTGGAACATCACCTCAGTGACCGAGGGGCCAAACCACCGGGCATTCAGTCCTGCCATGATCATCGCCAAAAAGTACAGAGCCACCTGCAAGACAAACATAGAGACCTCAGTAAAAAACAACATGCTTGCAAAGGTTATTAAAATAAGTCCAGAAGCGTGTGCAGGTATGATGTTTGACCTGCACACTTTCGTGCCAGTCCAGCAGCTCTCTGGGGTGGTACACAGTATACAAAGCCAGGCTGACAGCATTGCTACCCATCAGACAGTGGAAGTAGACAGGCATGAGTTTACTCTGCACCAGGCCAAATGTGTGCAGAGTTACCTGCCACACCAATGCAAAACCTGCAGACATCAAGATCAAGAAAAGGAGTCAGAAAACTAAACACAGTGCTGAAGTAAAAATGTATACACTGCAGCCACGACTCTCGAGTTTCTGAGACTCGTACCTGATATGAAGGAGACCCAGACCTGCATGCCCCATGAGAAGGAGAGCATGAGAAGGTGCAGCACCTTGATCAAGTCCGTGGGCTCCCCCTCCATTACCATGGTGACGATCTGAAAAATACGTACATTATGTGCACAATATGTCTATGTTAGTTCATGGGTTTCCTTGATATGAGTGCTATTCAATTCAAAAGACTTTATTCATCCCACAAGGGGCAATTACTTAAGAGCACGAAAAAACAAACATACAAAAAACCAAAAAACAAAACACGCAATAAGATAAAAGCACACAAACATTTACAACATGAGGCCAAAAGAAAAAGCTAAATGTTGCATGTTTAGGGGAGACTATTCATACATACACTATATGTATACATACCTACAGAAATGAATGATGAAGTAATGACAATTATGAGGGGAAAAAGAATCAGAGTGGCGGTTAGTTTCAAAAGCAGGTAAAACATAACGACAAAAATTCACAGTGAAGAACACGAGGAAACCAAATGCTCATTGCCTTAAAAAGTATTTAAATTTCTTTGTTTCACTCCGGAACGTTTAGAGCAGATTTTGACAAGGTTGTTCAGGCTCTTTCCGTCTTTCACTGTGAGGCGGAGAAACCAGCAAATAAAAGAGAAACTCGGGAGGCTTTCAATAACAAAGACTGATGAGATGAATCCTCTGCTGCCCCTTCTTCACATCTGCCTCAGCACTAACATCACGTCTGAGGTGGTCGTCAAAAATGGAACCTAAATACTTACACGAGGTGACTACTTCAACATTGTCATTGTGAATGATGGACTCCCTGGCTGCATCAATAATCTGAAATCAATGATAAGGTCCTTGGGTTTTGGGACATTTAAATCCAAAAAATGTTTGTCACACCAGGAAACAAAATCAGACAGAGCCCTCCGATGGTCTGATTCTGAACCTTGGAGAAGAGACACAGCGTTGTGTCATCTGAAAATCTGACTAAAATGATGCCCTCCCGAGAGCCGGTACAAGCTGCAGGATACAGAATAAATAAACAGTAAGTAACTGAGAGGGCACAGTCTTTCAGTTATTTACTCCTCATTAAGCGTCCCTGAGACCTCACTGCTGCATGAGCACAAACAGTGACTGCAAAATCAACCGTTTTCCTTTAACAGACCTTATATTCTAGAGGTGTGAATCTTTCAGTATCTCTCGATTCAGTTTCAGTTCTTGATGATGATTCGATTCACAATCTATTCTCAATTCAAAATGATTTCCGATTCAAAATTGATTCCTGAATCAGTATATAGAGGGTTTAATTTCTGAATCAACTTAAGTCGGTTTCGCAAGACAGAGCGGCAAAATATGGCATGAAAGCAGAGTAAAGTGTGTATAACATTAAAAAGTTTTTCTTTTTTACAGTTTAAATTGTAAACTGCTAAAGTGCAATGCAACATACAACGACAAAACCAATTATTTATGCTAAACTTGCACAAATAAAAACTTTTTGACACAAAAGTTTGAACAATTTTTAAGTTCTCAGTAAATTCGACCAATAATCATCTCAGATATTCATCACTGACTAATTTAATTTAATGTTATTTTTTTGAGATGTTAGCGGTAGCCTGAGGTCGCGGCGCTGGAAGTGAAAACAGGTCGACAGAGATAACCACACACATGACACATGACAGGTCCAGAACAGAGATAAGAGCGCAGGCAGAGCGGAGAAAGAAAACCGGAATCCACCGACAAAAGTTACATACACAAACTTTTCCTGAGGCAACAGCTTCTCGTTGCGGGCTGATAAAAATAAAAGGGAAACAGTTTACCTGAACTGAGCACAACAGGTGAAGTTTGGAACTGACGAGCTAACCACCTTTAGCCTCTGAGCTAACACCTGCACCGGTACACGGTACACGGCAGCAGCGTTACGTTACTTTCTTCATTTTGCACTTTACAGTTACTCGGTACGTCACACGAACCTGCACTCACCTTGTTTGTCTTTTTCTGTCAGAAGTCACGAATTCAAAGTGCTTTAAATAATTTGACAATGTTTGTTTGGTCCAAGGTTCAGCCGAGATGAGACACTTCCTCTATTATTACGTAAGCGAGCCCCGCCCCTCGAGGAGAGATGGACCAATGGCATCCTCTGAAAGTCAAAACATTATAATAGTTCATTTTTTTTATCCACTAATAAGTCGTTGTTTTATCATAGTCCCTCCCTTTGGTTTTATCAAGGCTATACTTATCAAACATGTTTTTACCGTCACCGCAGGTGCACAGTAAGCTAAAGGTCAACTAAGCTAAATAAAATAAAACAAAATAAAATAAAACAGGGTCATCTCGGCTGGGTCAGCTAAGGTAAATGCTGCATGTCCTGTTTGGTATAAGATATAATACTTCACAAGTAAATTATTTTAAAAGTTTTGGAAAAGTATTTAAGTCCATAATACAGTTTAAAAATAAAATATTAAATTAAATTAAATTAATACAAATTAAAATTTTAATTGTACAAAAACCAAGAAATAACAAATGTATTACTGAATACTTCAACTTTATTAATACTGTACTGGAAGGGCAATTTGTGATGCAGCAAGACACACATGCAACACAATAAGACAAGCTACACCGTACAGACCAAAGATCTAAAGAAGTGAGGCACTGAAAAATGAAACACACGGAACAGAACCATCAATAATTCTGTTCATTTTTAAAAAGAACGTTTTGTGTATCTTATAAAGTGCTGAAGTGCTATTTTTTCATCATAAAGTGCTAAGTACAATACACAAAATAACAAATATTGTAAGTAAAATCCAGAGAATAAGTACAGGCATTAAAAAGCCATAATCAGTCCAAACACTAAGTTCAAACTATAAAAATATAGCGTGAATAAATGATAAAATCTAACCAATAAATAACTTAGCAGACATCATCATCACAGGCCCTATATCTTCATCGGCTTCTAATTGTGTTATTGGTTGTTATTGCCTTTTTTTCCACGTATGTATGTATGTATGTATGTATGTCATCTTTGCAGCATCGTTACAGGTGGGACTTCACCTAGAAGACGAGAAACGTTATTGGGCACACGATGCAGTCAGTCTCCGCTTTTAGCCAATCACGTATCACACGAACTCCCAGCCAACCAATCGGAGGCGAATCCGCAGAATCGCTGTATCCGGATCAAATTGAACAAACACTCAGCATCCTCCGCTACAACCGGCTGAAACACAGCGTACCCTTTCGGTAAGACAGGCTGCATTTTCCGCCATACACAGATGCTTCGTGATGCAGTCTGTAACGTCTGAAAGTCGCTCTTCAGTCTTTCTTTTCACATTTAAAGTCGTTTATTAACGGCAGCGTTCGATCTCGTGCAGTCGTTACCCACAGGCTAGCAGCAGCTGTTAGCCAGTTAGCCTGCTAGCGTGTAGCGCTAACCTTTTGGCGCTAAAGTGCTAACGTTAGTGTGTTTCTCATCCTTTTTGGATGGAATTATAGCTGCAGACAAGACATACTGTATTGAAATATTATTCCGATTTTGTCACGTAAAGAACCGTCATGTTATTCACAGGAGCATCTTAGTTTTGGTCGAGTTATTTCACCGGGCAGCGAGCCAGGCGAAAAGCGACCAAAAGCAAGTCTATGCTGATCAACTTTTATTCATCAGTGTTTGTCTTCTACTCAGACATTACATGGATAAATGTCCCACTAACATAATGGCATTATGTATCAGTTAAAATGTGGAACCAAAGCAGCGAAAAGCTATTTACCGTGGCTCAGTGAAAAAGGGGATTTTAGATGACATTAGTTAACCACACACTCACACACACACACACACACACACACACACACACAGTGATGGAAACTTCTTTATTCAGCTGTTTCTCACTTGTTTGTTTTTGTTTTGTTTCTGTAGGTAAACAACATTACAAATGGGGCGGAGAAAGTCCAAGAGGAAGCCACCTCCCAAAAAAAAGATGACTGGGAACCTGGACACCCAGTTTACGTGCCCGTTCTGTAACCATGAGAAGTCCTGTGACGTCAAAATGTGAGTTACCCACAATGCCTCAGAAGTAGAGATGAATGCATCCCGAACAACATAAATAATAACAGCTGTTTTCTAGGGAGCGCACCCGCAACACAGGAATTATATCATGCAGTGTTTGCTTGGAGGAGTTCCAGACGCCTATTACCTGTATCCTTTCATCCAGCATGAGATTGTGACATCATCAGTTTGTTTCTAGTCCCGTGTGCTCGTCGTGTCAGATGGTTGAAGGATGTCGGGCAGTTTGTGACGTGAGGGGATTTAAAAAAAGTGATTTGGTCTTGGTTTACATCCACACATTTAAATTGCATTTATTAATACTGCAGATAGGGCTGGGTATCTGCAAAGACTTCACAATATGATTATTTAATGATGCATTGTGATATGATGCATAATATTGCAATATTACACTTTTTTTTTTTTTTTGCAGTATGCTACATAGTTTACTGAAAATGTAAAAACAGCTGAAATACAAGTTGCTGTAAACGATCTGGGTAATCTTAACACATAACATCACATTATATTAATAATTCAGCAGACAAATTCAGCCAAAACTATGAAACTATGGAAAACTATGGACGTAGCTGCCATAACATCAAAATGAAAAATGTGTGCACTATCACACTTCAGCCAGACACACTGACAATAAAAACATGAAAATAAAAGGTGCGTGCAAGACTTCACGATACAACGTGCATCACATTACGATGCAGTATGTCAAGAAAACAAATATTGTGATATATTGCAGATCAGTTTTTTAGCACAGCCGTGACTGCAAGATGGATAAATTTTAGGTTGTCTCCTCTTTTGAACTACTGTACTAACATGAATAGAAAGTCATGCACATTCATGCCACAACTGTTAATCACACACACATGATGATCGATGTTGCTACACTAGCAAAAACTTTCCCATTGATGAATAAACCCATTTCAACATAGGTGTGACCAATTACTCCAGACATCTGCAGGGTGCTTTATTCAGGTACTGCAAGAGCAAACCAAACATTTCCTGTCGCTTTAACTTCAAATTAAAAGCATTTAACTTGCAAAATGCACTTTGACTTTTATTTTTAAGAATGTGCCAGTGAGTTTATATCTCTCGCCATTGTTTTGCAAAAATGAATAGAAAGCAAAGATGATGATCATTTTTTCAATGATTTTTTTGACAGCCGATTAGTCTGAAATATGATATGCTGTAATAGAATGTGAACGTGCAGCTGCAGGAAGCTGAGGAGCTGCAGGCAACAGGCTGCAGCCTTCAGCTTCTCATCCATGTCACCAACTCTGTGTCCCCAGTTAGTGTAAACAGATTAACTGTTGGCAAGGCGCTTATTTAACATAATGAACAGCATATTAGATATGCAGCATTATATATTAGACTGTGGCATACTGTTATAATGACTTCTGATCTCTTACACCAGCAATTTACTCCCTTGGCCTGTTATTAAAACACAAATACAGTCATATAACCAAGTGTATACTCTGTTGAAATGTCAGGTGAGCGTGAAAGTATCAAAAAAGATACCGACAAGACTTCTAATGCAGATGAAAAAGTTCTAAAAATGTTTTATTTGAACAGGAAATAAGAGAATTGTTTAGTGTTAATGGACGTGTGTATGTGTGTGTGTGTGTGTGTGTGTGTGTGTGTGTGTGTGTACACATTTGCTATGCTCCTTAATCTTGTCTCATCAGATCTGTCCGAGCCGGTGGATGTTTACAGTGATTGGATCGATGCTTGTGAAGCAGCCAATCAGTAGTCATGGTTACCTGTCACTCACCTCCGTTCTAGTGTCTCACACGTGTCAACCCTTTGATTGGTCGGCTGAATTAGGTTCAGCAAGGACAGCGTAGCAAACTCCTCACAAACATTCACGTTTTTACTGTCGGTGCTCGACATGCTCCAGTGTGACTCGCTGAGCATGACACGTTCCTCTGGCTGGGCCGGAGGGTCGCCATGTTTGTTTACGTCACAGTTCTTAGTGTAAACATTTTCACATTATAAGTGTTTGTTTGTGTTGTTATTCTTTACATAGTGGTTTTTCCTCTTTTGTTGGGACGAATTTGTCCCGTGGTTTTGTTTCAAGAGAAGTCGTGTCAAACATTCCTTCACGCCTTGTGCATCAGTATTCATCGTGGTTTACAGATGAAGAACATTAATTCTTGTTTGTTTAGGTTGTCACATATATATTTGTAAGGTTGCCACATCAGCCCGGTCTTTAGTGCACTGAAACATTTTAAACTGCCAGATCAATTCACATTTTTCTTTGTTCTTTTGTTGTTTTGTACTGAAATGTCCTGATTTTAATTTTCACTTTTTGGTCGCAATAATCTCCTATTACACTACTTCTATGTATTTCAGATCTGTGTATTTTTAGGTACAGTAACTAATGAGAAAAATTAAACCTGGACCATATTTTTCAAGTTTGTTTTATTGCAAAAATTTAATGTTTAGTGAAAGGCATAAATATATTAAAAAAAAAAAAAAAAAAATCAAGAGGTTAGCAAAGATATAAAGATTGAACAATGTCGAAACAAAGCCAACACACGGTGAAATGTTACTACACATTTACTCAACATTGTTTCTATAGTCATCACAGGGGAGAAATGATAGTTAATGAATGCACTGTTAAAAAAAAGACTACATTCCCACATTTAACTGCATTAAATTGAACGTTGCAACTGATGATTCAAAGTGCAGTTAATGCACATCTACTTTTTCTCCACTAGATGGCCCACTGCTACATGTTCCAAACCATGGCTGCTGGATGATCCTGAACATTTGAGAAGCTCATATCTGTTGGTCCATCCAGCACTTGACCACAAATGTGAAGCTTCTTCAACAGCAAATTCTGACAACAAAATGTAGAGATTTAGATGTAACAGCAGACCACGTGCGCCGGGGTCCCTTCAGTTTAAAACCTTGTAATTCATGTACAGTTCTGCCCGCTTTGCTGAAAATGAATCCTGTACCGGCTGGTGAAACCTCTGACCGTAAAACAACATTACATTCAAGACACTCGGTGGATTAATGAGCAGCGTGAAGCTGAAGTTTCAAAATAAGAGCCTCACTTAGCTTTAATCAGCAGGCTCAAGGGTCTGCTGTCATACTGCTGTTTAGTTTGACACCAATAGATGGAGTCATTAAAAAAACCACACAATGTAAAAATACTAAATTACAATTACAAAGACCTGCATTTAAAATGTTACTTAAACTAAGTATATATATACGTTATGAGCCAAATGTACTTGAAAAAATACTCCCCTGTAAGTGGTAAACTAATTATTTATTCGTAGAACATTTTTGTAAACACCTCATTTTGTAACTACACCTGTAGTGGAGTACAATTATGATACTACCATCTGAATTGCTGTTCAGTAGAAGTACAGTATAAAGACATATGAATGGGAAGTACCTCAAATTTGTACTTAAAGTGATACTTCAACGCAAAATTTTCTATAGATGTCTTCAAATGAAGATTTTTTTTTTTCCTTCCGGAGTTCCTCAACGGTAAACAGATTTTTTTCCAAAAATATGAGCCACTCACTTTAGCTGCTTTTGCTGGCAGTCAATGGAGATACAGTTTCAAAGCCATCTTAAAAATGTTCATCCAAAACTCACAGCTTCGTGTGGTATAATCCAAGTCTTCTTTATTGGGTTGTTGGCTCAATACTTGGGAGTTCAGCTAAAAAGTTCCCAAATCCAACACATTCAGTCCAATGTTTGAGTCACATGTTACGGTTATTCTAAATGTCGGGGAACTCCGGCTCGAATAAATATGGTTCCACCAAAGGCTGCAGAAACTCCTCTCTCTCTGCACCGACATTTTCATCAACTTACAAGTTTGGGAAAACTTAATTTTTAAGAAAAGAACACAAGGATAGACAAACAGAAAGGGCTTGTGCAGAGAGGCGGAACATGATAAAGAGGACTTGGGTTATACCACAGGAGGCTGTTGAGAGTTTTCCGCAGACTTTTTTTTTTTAGATGGTTTTGTTATTTTTAAACCGTATCTCCACAGACTG
This sequence comes from Naso brachycentron, assembly GCA_029874485.1. Lineage (NCBI taxonomy): Eukaryota > Metazoa > Chordata > Actinopteri > Acanthuriformes > Acanthuridae > Naso > Naso brachycentron. The sequence goes on along the minus strand of JAQFJA010000009.1, from coordinate 21,010,368 downwards.
CCAGCAAAAACAGCTAGTGAGTGGCTCACATTTCTGAGGGGGGGAATCTGTTTACCATGGAGGAACGCTGGAAGGAAAATATATATTCATTTCAAGACATCTAAGGGTGAGTAACTCATATACTAAACAGAAATTTGTGGTAAAGTATCACTCAAAACACAGTATCTGAGTAAATGTACTTAGTTACATTCCACCACTGTTTACTGCACACAAAGTGAAGCTGGGTAAAGTGCAAATGGAGCAACAGCACAGAAGCTAAAGTTCACTGAGGCATGACGCGAAAAGCTTCCAAAAGGATGAAAGATTAAAAAAGACAACAGGACAAAAACTACCGGTGACTAAGTTCCTCCAACGTCAAACTAAATATCACAACACCTACATTTGCTCTTTAGAACAGCGTTGTCTGACAGACCCATCTACTTTTTCTAAATATTCTCTCTCAAAAAAAAAAAAAAAAAAGTCTGCTGCACACAAGCCATGTAAATTATGGCCGTAAACTGGCATGCTTGTGAACACGACCATTTGTCAGCGCAGGTGCTCACCAAACAAAGCAAAGTCTGCACAAAGCTACAAGAAGTCCTGCTGCGTCACCTGCCCCCGGTCAGCCGGTGGACCCGGAACTGATGTGTCATCCCAAAGGAGTTGAATCCTGGAGGCTGCGGAGCTCCAATGTGGACGTGGACTCTGTTCCGACTGGGTCAAAGTTCAATAGCACCAACGCGGTCACCTGTTTCCTTTCAAGGAACTTTCAAATTCTGCTTTGTCAGTGTTCAAACTAGACTGGAAGGGTAGGAAGGTGAAGCGAGGGGTATAAACAGTTATAAATCTAATGACAATGTTGATATAAAACCTTTTAAAAAATCTATAAATAGCACAGGCCAGTAAATCTGTGTTGTGGGTATTTTAGGCAGTGATAAAATTAGTCAGAGCAATGACATAGAGGTTGGCCACTGGATGAAATTTTGGAAGAAAGGTCAGTGTAAACACTATTTTTTCTTTTTTCTTTTACTCATGGAAAGACAAACAAATTCCTAAGAGTAAAAGCATGTTTAGAAAAAGCCGGGGAATGAAGACGACAATGACGTCAATCAGTGTTAAATAACAGTCTGGAAGGTTTGCTCATCACAAAGCCAGTTCTGGTTGGTTGTCTGAAGTCAAGCAAAGAAGAGGGAGGGGCGGGTGAGGCTGTCTGCGACTCTCCTAGTCAGAGTACTGGTTGTAGCCATCGAACTCCACCTCATTCCCGTTGTTATACTGGGCCTCGGTGGGGTTGGCGCAGTACTTGTTGTCGAAGACTTGGCGAGGCAGGCCATAGGTGGTCATGCCCTGCTGGGAGGCCACTTTGTTGGTGCCCATCTGCAGCGAGATGGTGGTGGTGTCACAGTCCTCCAAATTCAGCTTCTTGTCGAAGATGTGCCTTCTGGTTCCCGGGGCGGTCATGCCAGCCTGTGAGACAGAGAGCACGAGGAAGCGTTAGGGCCTGCACAGACAGCGTTTTTGAAGAATTGCATCTGAAAAGGGCGATGGAAATGCCAAAATTGGAAAAAAAAATCTCCAATGTGCAAAAATGTTTTTGCATTCGCTTGAGGTTGTTTTTGACTCATGAAAAAAGAGTTAATGCGCAAATTGGGAGATGAAAACACATTTGCTGAATAAGTTGTGATGTAGCGAACACTCAGCTCACGTGACGGCTGTTTGCGCTGATGTCTTTCCAGTTTCCCCCATAACGCGCAGCGAGACATTTTCCTTCATTGCATTTGACAGGGAACTGAAGTTCATACTTTTGTTAATCCGACATACGTTGCCATGCTGATGGAAACAGCTGGTGGTTGCCAACCTTTTTTGACTGATGCAATGCCAAAGCCCTGTCAGATGAGCTCCACCAAGCTTTCACTGACGCCACTGGTCATCATCCGAAAGTGTTCATTTGAACGGACTTAAAGATACATGCCAACTTTTCTTCTTTTTGTTATTTACCTTCTTCCAGAGTTCCAGACAAGAAGATAGATCCCATTCTTTCAACTGTGCGTGCAGTAACAAGGAAGAGACGGGCAGAGCTCGCC
>JAQFJA010000009.1:20967393-20978345 GCA_029874485.1 Naso brachycentron | reverse complement strand
CGCCTTCATCCACACATGAATGGTACCAACATATTGTTTGAGTGTGTCTCATAAATGTCTGTAAAGACACAGAAGCTTAAGCTGACAGCTGAGATACTCAGCACCTGAACACTCAGCAGATGAAGACTGGTGGGAGGAGGGATTGAGCCCCCTGCTTTCATCCCCTCTCTCCTCCCTCTTGACCCCCCACTCCCACTTTCTTTTTTCTCCCTTTTTTCGCTCCATCAGCGATGCTGGCCGGGCCAACACAGAGACAATGACAGAGAGGGAGGTGCGCTGCATTGATTCGACAGCCAGAGACGAGGGACACAACAGACAACTAGAGGCAGGAGGAGGCTCATGGCGGGTTGATGAGGGGAGGTGGGGGCAGAAGAGAGAGAAGAGGGGGCTGCAGTTTGCTAATGAAAAGGAGCCTTGTTGGTAGGATTCTAGTCTGTCTGCGGGAAAGTCGGAGAGGAAGTGAAACAGAGGGAAAAGAAGGAAAGAGTTGTAAGATTATAAGGAAGAGACAGAGAGATGGAAAGCTGAAATGTTTTAAAAGACTGAGAAATCGAAAAGGATGAGAGATGGAGGAGAAAATTAGCACTTCTCTTTTTCAAGACTCATTGATGCAAATAATTTAGACAGCCGTGGCAGAGATAGTAGGAGACAGAGACAGAAAGAAGACAGTAAAAACAGTAATCAAAGTCTAAATCCACTGAATCTACAACTCTCTGGAGACGCTACTGACACATTAGATCCGTCCTCTCCCTTCCCGCTTTCATTCTAATGAACGCCATCGTCATCTCTCCAAAGGTATTAACCACCACCCACCTCCCATCTTCATCCCTTCATCTGTTTCCTCCCCTCCCTTGTGAGCTAGACATGGCTGCTGGTCGGAAAATGCAGATATGAGCAGACACGTTTCTCTTAAAAACATCCAAAGCATTCCCAATACTAATGATCAGGTGTAAAGCGTCAGTATTTTTGCCTCTTCCATCATATTTGCATTAATCCTTATTGGTGTTAATGGGGAACATATTTTTTGCATGTCATACATTTACACTTTATATTATTATTGTATTTCACTCTGGAAGAGCTTTTCTTTCTGTTTCTCTTACCAGACGGGGTTGGCATTGACGGCATCATCAAACCACAGGATGTACAGACAGAAAAACCCCACGATCAGCGCGTGCACTGTCGACACCAACCTGGGGATGGACACACACACACACACAAGATAAAGCAGTAGTCAACATGATGACAGACCAATAGGAGTTTGCAGTGAAGAACTGAAAGTAAAGACCTTTACACACAGGGTGTGTTTCTTTCGTACAGATATTTCACACATCAGTATTTTTATGAACTACTGATTAGTCATGAGTACTTCCACACAGAACATGAATATCACGCTGCAAAAAGCAAACGTTTTATTTTTTGCATCGAGACTGATTTTTCTAAGCCTTCGCACTACAGACATCAACCATCTAAATCTACCTGCATTTGGAGTATGGGCAGTGTTGATTTCATTTTGACTGGTGAGATTTCAATATGCCAGACTTCAACAGATTGTTCAAAAACTGGTGATTACCAGACAACACAAGCTCTGGTGATAGTTGTGTGGAACGGACGTCTTGTCCGTCTCCTACAACAACATCAGCATCGGCTGAATCTTAATCGAAATCACATCACAATATAACAACATCTATGTGATTATTTAACAGCTTGTGCAATGTTGAGGTCAGACTGCACGATATCAGGATAACCCGACCGGGAAGACGTGGGGTGACGGGTGGGCTCAGAAATGATCGATGAGCATCAGGCGCGACAATTGGTCGTTTCATTTCGTGTAGTGTGTCATAATGGACGACAACCGATGCTGCATCTAGGACGCCTCACCACCTCACAACAGAAAGACTAGCGTGTTTGATTTTTTGTTTTCCTCCCACAAAGGCTTGTCAGCAGTAGTAGTCGGTGCCGTCATGCACAATCGTGGAGTAATGTGAAGTCTGTCATGTCTCTCGGCAATGACATGGCAAGAATTTATGACTCTTTAATTGCCTAATCTGACACAGTGAGCATTTTAACAGACAAAAATATCTTGTAGTCTTTACTCTGGCATAAAAGTAGCCACCACTCATCTGTCTGTGCCGATGCTTTGCCGCTGTGGCGACAGCGTTCGTCCTCGGCAGCAAGACGCAGGAGGCTCTGCTGTAGTGAAGTGAGCTGTTAAGGCCTTAATGGGGTATCATCAGAAGCGTGGACGCTCACGTCTCCGCTGTCGTCTCATGCTCTAATACAGTTTTTGATCACATCTATGTTATCCAGTGTCCACGTCAGCATAACCTCTGTTTTAATCAGGCCTGATACAGCACACTCCTGATCTTTGGAGCGGTTATCTGGGCCACTAAAAAGATACTCCAGAGGTCCAGTGGCCCTTATCTCTTCTCCACCACAGTCACTCCCCTGTCACCATGCAGTGTCTGGGGTACAGCAGTCCCTGTCCACAGGCTGCAGCTGCCAGCCTGAGCCAAGGCCAAGACTGGCGTTATAGATCAACCACTGTATGAGTGGATGAGTCCATTATTACTGCTGAATAAGACTTAAGTGTCTAAAAATGGAGCAGCCGTGGAGGAACTTGGCTGAAGGAAGTTGGTGAAGCCCTCTGTTACGAATCTCTGGCTCTTGTGTTTGCATTGACAACTTCCTGATTTTATTAGTACACACTTAAATGTGCAACATTGGAAAGAAGAAGGCAAACAATTGAGATAATATACACGGTGGACAGATAAGGACGTTCAGAATATTAACAACAGATTTCTACAGCCGCGTTAAGTACCAGACATGCAAACCTTCCCTTCATTGGAAATGCTTTCTCCCTGCTCTCCACGCACTTAAGTCGTGGTTACATAAACAACATACTGACACACTGAGTGCTGGCTGTTATGCAACAGCAGACCACTCTAAAGTGAACCATCAGTGCCTGGTCTTTGACTTGTTTTGGACTTTTCCTCGGTCAGTGCACCCTGTACTTTTAAATATGGACAAAAAAAGCTAATGTAAGCTCTGGTTGTATGAGTGAAGGATTATCTGTGAGTATTGAGAAGTAAGAGTTTATGAAAGACGTTACTGAACTTTGAATGGTTGCCCTTTGAACTTCACCCCTGAGGTTTCTGCCGTTCACATCACAGCTGCAGCTGTGTGTGGAATGACCATGAGTACGTCAAGGTCCACCTCGACGGAGCGGCGTGACCAAACACACTGTTGTTTGCTTAACAGGGGTCACTTTTATTAGAATGGTTATACAATACTATTCTAGCGGATGTGTTTGTGTAGGTGTATGTGACTCTCTGCGATAGAATACTATTTTGACACTTAGAGTTACAAGTGTATATATCAAAAAAACAGTTAATACAAAACAAAGCAAATAAAGGGATGTTCCAGAATTTTGGCAGCACGGTGGCTCAGGGGTTTGCACTGTTGTCTCATAGCAAGAAGGTCCTGGGTTCGATTTCCACCTGGTGCAGGGCCTTTCTATGTGGAGTTTGTATGTTCTCTTCTGTGGCTGCCCACTGCTCCTCAGGGACGGGTTAAATGCAGAGACCAAATTTCACTGTACACTGTATATGTGACTAATAAAATAGAATAATTGTAGAAGTCAAACTACAGCTTAATTTCTTTACTTTGTGGCTTAGCAGCAACAGGAAGTAAACAGTCTGGCAGCTCCCTCTTGCTGTTAACGCTAACCAGAGCCACAACATAAAGAAATTCAGTCATCGCTTGTCTTCTAAAATTATTCTACAAACACTCGAATTCGCCTCAATAGACTGTTGTCATATTCGACTTGCTTTGGGTGCACTGTGGACTGTTTGATCAGAGTTTGGTAGTGGCTACTGTTGCATCCATTGACTTGCGCTAGCATTAGCAGTGAAACGGCGAACCGTCCAAACTCTGTACTGCATCAAAAGAGCTGAAAATGGTCTCTAACAGTAGCAACAGGACTGGAGAAGTCGAGAATGAGGCTCTATGTCAAAAAATCTGGAATATCCCTTTGAGCCTGTCTTAGTTCAGTGAAAGACAAGAACTTGACTTCAGAATGTGAATGTTTGCATTTTTCTGTTTAATAAGGATCATAGGTGAAAGAAAAGTTCTTCTCTTGACATTTTGTGAGTTGGTTCTGTTTATATATTAGCTCACCACACATCTCTCTACAGGGGGCAAAACTCCCTTGGACTGAATTATGTAATCTGCCTAACCACTGCCAACAGCAATGAGAGCGAGGGAGATCAAGCAACCATTAAAAAAAAAACAAAATCTCAATAAATATACATGATCTTTGACTGCAATTTATTCCATTTATCCAGGACATTGAGATCATTCAGAAAACACCGACTGGCATCAATGTCTGCCTACTGGTAGCTCTAAAGCTCAGTAACAAACACTTTGCATATACAAAACTTAGTTGTCTATTGCTCAAGGCAGAATTCTTTTGTTATACAACCAATAATACATTCAAACATAATGAGCTTTTTGCAAGTACCTATGAAGAAAGATATCTGAAACTCTGATTAGACCTGAGCTTGATTCTAGCTTGGCTTTTCCTCACTGGTACCTGCCAGAGCATTTAAGGTTACATGCATATGAGAAAAGGCCTGTCTGCAGCAGGCGAGGGATGCGTTCCTGTTACACACCTGGAGTTCCACTCCGTGAGCTTGGAGGGAGGCAGCCGTCCATAACCTGGGGTGATGGCGGACGAGAGCCGCGGGCTGGCCACGGAGAAGAGAAGCTGGAAACCCACGAAGCTGCCAGCAACCACGGTCAACTCTCTCGTCTCCATCACTCACCTAAAAAACAGCAGGGGAGCAGACAGGGCAGGAGGGGTGTGGACAGGATACAGAGAGGGTGATACACATGGACAGGTTCAATCGAAGACTGTCAGTCATTCTGGCCAACGCCAGAGGAGAAAATGAGGTGACAGTGGTGGTGAGAGAGTGAAGCGGCACCCTGTGTGGTTGATCCAGTCTGCCGTGAAAAGAGGAAAGGGAAAGAGACAGAAGGAAAAAAATAGAAGCTGAAAACACGGGCTGTCTAATGCAAGTGACATGAGAGCTTCAGACAAGAGGGGCAGTTCATAGAGGGCAAAGAGAGGATGCATGTTACAGGAGAGGCACTCCAGTTAAAGGCAGCAGACAAAGAAAATAGTTCCTGGGTGTTGTGAGAAGTGTCCGTTGCACAGCATTTACATTAAGAAAAAAAACTGCATTATTATGCATATTTTGCAAGGGGATTACAGCGAGTTGTTTAGGACCCTGAGAAGAAAACAAAGGCTGAGTGAGGAAAGAAAAGCGGATTGTCAAGATGTGGAAATGGGCTCAGCTCACGAGACAAAGGCTGTGGAGGACTGCAACAATTTTTGGGCTGTTTTTTACTTGAATGAGGCTCTTTATTTAGCTCATATGTAGGTTTAAATCAGCTGAACATTTTGTTTTCTCATTGCTGCCTGACAAATTTAACTGGTAGTTGTGTTGACAGTGCTGCCCAGAGACAGAGGAACTGAAGTGGCGGACTAATACCACTTGAAACCAATGAGAACAAACACAGACACGGGATGTAAACATGCAAACAACTGACTGTAAACTCATACACACACGCAGTGTAAACACTAACTGAGAGAGACTGAGACTGTACACAGTTGGAGGCAAGTTGGACAGAGCTGGGCTGAAACAAACTGAAAGCCGCCGTCAGAGATAACGGGCACCATGACAGTGGTCATCAACTGGCTTTGTTAACCCAGGCTCACTTCCTCAGGCTCTGTGCGTGCTCCTGTAATGTCATGTGACTTGAGTACTGCACAAAACTGATCGATTATTCAGTGTATTTGTAATGTGACAGCTGAGCATCCTTGATCTCTTAAACCTTTAAGATCCCATAAAATAAAACAGATACATTTTCCCAGTTTTAATCCTATGTCTGTGTGCAAATTGTTCATGTGCCTCATACAATATGCAGAATAATATGAAAGAAACAAAGAGCAAAATACAATTTTTTTTAGAGTTGCTCTGATACCAGGATTGGAAAATACTGCCAGTCTGTGCACCAATCAGATACCACGTTACTTATTAGTGGTAAGGAAACGATACAGCTACTTCCCAACTAGCTCATTTAGCTCTGACTGACGTTGCGTACCTGAAATCAATTTTTCTTTGCCGCCCTAAAACAGTAAACAGGAAGTTGCACTGTTCTGCCTCTGGCAACTACTATTTTTAAGAGCGATGAAGAAGAGAGAGAGCCGACACAGCCAGCAAAATGTCAGCATTCAGCAATATTTTACACTGGAAAGTCAGAGGAGATGTGTATGGAAGTGTTTTTTTATGCGAAGGTATCAGCCAATCCACAAGTCTGGGTATCGGAATCAGTATCAGGAAGGAAAAATTGTTATCGAAATGTGTAATTTTTGTGTATTTGTACATCAAAATCAGTTCTTTTGTCTCACTGGAAAACATTTTAAATGTTTTGATGGCTCATCTTGCACTTGGGGATGTTTCTAATTTTTCATTCAATGAAAATGCTTTCTCGATTTCTTGAATAACAGAGACAAAAACCTACAGTGGAGTGACCCTGCATCTCTCCTTTTCCAGCAGCACTGCTGGCTTCAGCAGTTATTTCAAACACGTAGCTACGACCTGACTCCAAAATTGTTTCATCTCTGTCTAATTCATCTGTAAAGTTCGTAGGAGTAACTGAAGTAGGTGGCACGAAGTCCTCCAAACAGAGATGAGGCTGTCATCGTTAGCGTTAGCGCCAGCGAGGACAGAGGGCAGGTGAAGTACATTCAGCCCTATTGGGTGCCGTGAACGTCAATCGATATCCACCACAAACTCCTGTACCATATATTCCCGTATTATCTGTGACAAAAACCAGCCAACTAATCAATTTTCTGTCTGTTTAATAGGCAACCAGCAGCGTAAACAGAGTTTAGCAAGTCAGGGTCAATAAAATAACATAATTCACAGTAGCACAGTATGGTTTGAGGGAAATGCATCACATTTCATGTGTAAGTAAACATCAGACTGTTCGATGACGTTATAGAAGGCCTCTTTTATAGCCAGCGGACATTATAAAAAGTTCAGTAGTTTGGTAAGAGTGAGAACAACATTCGCCAAGAAGGTAAGATGTGAGACATCAGGATTAAATTCATAACCAGCTAAAAGTTCCTCGTAGGGACTTTAAACAGAATCCTTGAAGTGGACTTGGACTCTAATCTTATCATTTTTCTCTGCTGCTTACATTCAAGAGCAGAAAACTTGGATTCTGTCCTGAGCCAGCGGATGTCTCAGGGTCAGACCGGTGCATCAACAACTCGCTGGCCTCATTCCCAAGAGCAGCAACAGCAAGCTTTGCAGTTTGTGGCCTTGAACCTGTACCGACTAGAAAACCGTGCACTGATAGCTTATGAGCATTACTCATTTCCATTTTTATTTCACTTAACAAAATTTGTCATCCAGAAAATGCATCCTTCCTCATCAAGACTTCTCATACGTCCTTTAGTAACATCGGCTCCTTCAACGTAGCCTAATATTTCTATGCTGGACTGGACTCTGACCTGATAAATGCACTGGAATTCTGATAAAACCACAGAAATGCACGTCACTTAAAATGGGGCTGGGCATTGTCAAGGTCTTCATGATACCACAGGCATCACGATACACTGCGATATACTGCAATACTCCACATAGAGCACGGAAAATGTACAGAGCTGAAATACAAGTTGCTGTGTACGATCTGGGCTATCTTAACACATCACATCACATTATATTGATAATTCAGCAGACAAACTGAGTGAAAACAATTTAATTCAAAATTTCCTTTCCAATTTATTTGAATGGTATTAGCAAATTAACAAACACACTGATGAAGCTGCCATAACATCAAAATGAAAAATGGAATTTAAGCGCACTCTTAAACTGTACTTAAACTGGACAAACTAAAACTGAAAGCATGAAAATAAAGTGCGTATGTGTCACTGAACTTTAAGGGTGGGTGCTGGACTCCACAATACCATGCAGTATATAACAGAGATAATCGAAAGAGATTTTTTTGCACCAGCCTTAAAGGATAAGTTTGTTTTTTTGCACATTAAGTCTTATAACAAGGATATTTACAATCGTATATGACGTTCTACAGCATTATTATGACAGCTGGTGCAGTCCTGAGAGCTGGAGCTCATTCCTGACGTCAACGCTGGCCGAAAACAACTCAGACAATCTGTCAAAAAATACAATAAAATTTGTTTTAAAAGACGTGAAACTCGCTGAATATTTAGTGGTGTGATAAAAGCGGCACTTTGAACTGCTTCACGAAACAAACCAGGTTATATATCGGTGTTTAGCTTCATGTTTTAGTGTCAGTCCATGAGAGGACACCACTAAACATTCAGCAAGTTTTACATCTTTTAAAATGAGTATTTGTATTTTTTTTTAATGAGCTTGTGAGTGCACATGCTCCTGCGTCAGCAACGAGCTCCAGCTCTCAGGACTGCACTGGTTGTTATAATAATGTTGTAGAACATTGTATATAACTGAAAATATCCTTATCATAAAGGCTTAATGTGCAAAAAAACCCTGAACTTCTGTAATTTTAAAGCACGTGTTTCCAGAGAGCTGATGATTAGGGTTATGCAAGTTAAAGATCACTTTCGAAAGGATGATCAAAGCCTGAAATAAAGTAGTATTTTGGAAAGTATTTTCAGGAGGGAAAGGAAGTATTTTGGCCTTCACTTTGGCCTTCTAATTTAGCCTATGGGAAGAACATGACACTTTAGGCATGTAGCCTGCATTAAGTTCTATTTTTACTCAAAAATGTCCAATGTCATGCACGCGTGCATGCTGTTCTGTAACTGAAAGGAAACAAAGCAAAAGAACATGTGGTTAAAGACAACAAAGCACCCCAAGACAAAGTGCCACAAGAAAAACCCATCAACTTAAATGCCACCATGAAGATTACAGCTTAGCTCAGAGTCACCAGAGGCAATCTTCACAACAATTTTCCACTTGAGCTCTTGAAGCATCTGCAGAATAAACTTCAAAATGGACCAAAAAGGACAGGATAGCAACTTTCGAACACACCTCTACCACACAGCCTACCTACGGTGGCCCTGAAGTGCCAATCACATTCACAAAATGAAAACACAACTGCAAGAATTACAACACAACCGCAAAAAGAAAAATACAACAAAAATATTGAACTCATGACCAGGCAAGTGTACAATTAAGACTTCAATATTTAATAATACATGAATTTTTCATTTTTGTTGTTGTGTTTTCTATTTGCAACTGTGTTTTTGTTGTGTTTTGTGATTTGTCGTTGTATTTTACTTTTCGCAGTTGTGTTTTCATTTTGTGACTGTGACTGGCACTTCTGGGCCACCGTACAAACCACCGCAGCTGTGAGTGCAACTCCTTCTCCACTGAGCTTTCCAATGGCCCATTCACTAAAAACTGGCATGTTCATCAGGGAAGCTGAGGCAGGAGCCACACAACGCTGAGAGCCTCTTTTTGTCCCCAGAAGCAGCTGAGCACATTCCCGGGCCACGCTGATCATATGCAGCATGTGCCTGAATAATTCATTGGCATTCTTCACCTGGCAGGCTGGTTCACGCGGCCCCATGGGAAGGAGGAAGCGGCGCACACAGCCTCCTCACTGCGGCTGACAGCCCGGACAGGAGAGCTGCTCCGCCGTCCACGTTTGACCTTGTTTCGCCGGCATATCCTGCTGCTGCTGTCAGCAAACCGTGACCCCGTGACTTATCGACCAAACATAAATAATAGCGGTTCAATTTCCCCTGTTCCTCTGGAAATCTGAGCCGGCCTCTGTCTACCGCATTGCTACACAACACCGACGGGTTTGAGTAGCCGCTCCTGAGGCACAATCCGGGACCAGGCTGATCACATACATGTGTGCTGCAGGCTGGGGCGTGACATTGATAACGTAACTGGTGATTATTGCCGGTTCGATCTTAAAGAGGTGTGCGTCGCTCCCTGCTGTGGTTTGAACGAGTGGTCGCGCGGCACAGCAGCAAATAAAGTGCAGGCTGTTTGTGACAGAGGCTGGCTGCCTCTCCCTCACAGTTCTTCTCATGCCTTGCAGTAGGTGTACATTCTGCACAGTAAAGCGCTGCAGACTGTTACCGGGAATGGCGAGCAGCGTAGCCTAACCTCCGATCATATGATCACTCAGAATCACTGGTTTGCCAAAACAAACCGGGCAGGTGTTGAGCAAGTTGAAACCGCAGCTGCGTCGGACGGAAAACGCAACCCAACGGTTTCCTGGAGGAAAGTTTTTTGGGCTGAAACTGAGAGGACTGCTACGTATGCTGCTGTTACTGCTGCCACCGAGCAGCCAAGACAGGCACAAGATCTGGACGGTCCATAAAATATCTTGAATTATGTGAAAATAAAGACAGCGTGTGCTGCCGCTGTGTCGTATTTCATGTGGTGGAAGCGGTAGGGAGAGCTCTGTTACCTGCTGTCCGTCGCATAGGTCTGTGTAGGCGGAGAAGCTCCCGTTTAGCCGCCGTCTTCTCCACTTTCTTACAAGTTGACGTGAGCTAGCAAGTCGGCTAAAGTGATGCAGCCCGCTGGCTCGCGCTGTGCGACCCCACGAAAGAAAGAAAAAAACCAGCCGCCTCTGCTGCGCGAGCACCGCCGCGTCCCAACGACCATAACCGCCCGCAGGAAAATGGCTTTACTCACAGCCGCGGTTCCTGGCTGCCATGTGTTTCGAGTTATGAATCCGACAGAAAAGTTTTTGGCTCGTTTTATTTTGGCGTTGACAGTAAGGACCAGCTGGTGACGTGTGCACGTACCCACCCCCTCGTGCACACGCCCCCCCGGCAGAGGCTACACCCACGAGGAACAAAGGCCACATCCCAGTGTTGTCCATAATTACTTGCAGCACGGCAGATAGTGGAGACT
>JAQFJA010000009.1:20928599-20942779 GCA_029874485.1 Naso brachycentron | reverse complement strand
GATCTTTTATTTCTTTGGAGAGGACAGCTGAAGAGTAGACAGGAAACAGGAAAGAGAGAGGGGGAACGACACACAGCAAAGGACCACAGGTGGAATCGAACCCGGGTCCGCTGCGGCGAGGACACAGCCCCTGCACATGGGGTGCCCGCTCCACCGACCGAGCCACCGGGCGCCCCGGTAGGAGTCTTTCTACTGATCTGTGCATTGTGAACCGGAGACTAAGCTATGCAAAGCAGGTTGAGTCTCATGTTGAGCTAGATGAGTACAGTGAGTCCATTTATCCCTCTTCAGAGTAAGCTGTCAAAACTCTTACGTGAATTCGTGTCTGCTGGTCAAAATAGTTAAATTGTTGGTTAATGCAAAATAATTGATGGTGAGTATTTCTCATAGTTATTTGTGATGCTCCCCGTGTGTTACAGCCTTTAGACGTCTTGATCTCAAGATTCTTTTCAGGGTTCCCACATGATAAACAGGTGATTAGAAGCAGAATGCACTTCTGCTTCAACATGCTTGGCCAGACGTGCAACACGGAGCACTGAACCAGATGTGCTGGATTTAGGACCTGTCTGAAATAGAAGCGTTTTGGAAGTACTGAGCCTAGGACATGATAAAGAAGATTTGGATTATACTGCATGAAGCTGATGAGACTTTCAGATGGACATTTTTAGATGGTTTTGATGCTTTCAAGAGTGAAAATCCGTAGGCTGCTAGCAAAAGGGAGCATGCATCTTAGGAATTACCCGTTAACCATGGAGGAACGCTGGAGGGAAAAAATATTCTTCAGTTCAAGACATCTAAGGGTGAGAAACTGATATTCAAAACAGAATTTTGCGGTATCACTTAACAGTCTTGCCTTAGAAATTTTACTTCAACCAGAGTACAGTATAAGTAAAAGTATTACTGGCAAAATCTTTTTAAAATGCCAAACATAAAAGCAGGCTTCTTGTACATTTAAGGATTGTTGTGTATTATAATACATTTTGGTCCCATTATAACTGATGTATCACTCTGTAAGCAGCAGGTTACAGTTGTAACTATGTAACAATTTTGTAAATATGGTTTTGTGATCAAAATTCTGGTTAAAAACAAAAACAAAAACACAGAATCTTTAAAAAAGACAATAATATTTGTTAATATTCTCTGTAGATTTGTCCATTGTCCACATTTTGTGCCGTTATGTTTGTGCTTTTTTCAACAAGAGTGTTATACTGGTGCTTAATGTTTGCTGCTTTAGTATGGAAATGCTGTATAAAAGGGAATTATAATTAATAATAATATTATAATCATTAAAAATGCTTTTGAAATGAAGACAAAAGCTAAAAGGTTAAAACCGTCAGTGCATCTGATGTTTTTTTAGCTGTGAACACATCATTTACGTTTCCTCACTTACGAGGATGCTATGGCGAACTTGTTAGCAGCAGTTGCTGATATACACATCCAGCAAGAGGAACATTATCATTCATTGGAGTCGTGTTTGTGTCTTCCTGATGAATGGAAGTCCAATATTCACTCTCTCTTAGCTCTGTCTGTCTCTTTCCTGGGGGAAATATCTGGCCCTTAAGCTGCTAAACGCTTCATCGTGTTCACCAGCTAGTTGCTAACTGTGTCGCTCTGCTGTTTGCTGCTGAGCAGGTAGCGTGCAGTGTGCTTTTAGAGCTTTTTCACCGCAAACAGCTGCCTGCTGCTGCTTGAAACGACACTATGGGAATTGCGAGAGTGAGCTGAAACAGTGGTGTTGTGAGCCAGACAGATAAACAATGAGCTGAAACTATAAAGCCACTACAAAGCTCCGTCAGGCTGAGGGGAGCGGCAGACTCAGCTGAAAATCCTCAGGAGGTTCATCGTAACGAGCAAACTCCTTCAAACAATCAAACTGCTCTCACACCGTCATTTTAAAAATATTGATTATACACTCATTCACTTGGCAAGAAGGCAAAGTAATGATCAGGGTTGGGAAGGTTACTCTGGAAATGCAAAAGGTTACAAATCACTAGTTACTCTTTTTAAAATGTTGTAAGTACTGTAACCATGTCAATTGCTTTACCAAAGTAATGTAACTTATTACTTTTGATGACTTTTTATGACTTTTTTACATTTCTAATGAACATTTTCAACTGTTAATCATTTTGAAAATGTTTAAACCAGGCAGTGTTAACCTTACAGTAGTACTCAACAGTAGTAGTGAGGCAGGCAGGAGGTGGGCGTCGCCTTCCCTACTTTATTTAACATGACTGCTTGCATGGAAACTTAACTGTTGGATGAAAACTTTAGACATCAATAGCATTTTAACAGCTGGTAAACATGTTTTCCATTGCACTGTTATGTTTGAGCCCATTTCTGATTTCTGATTAATTTTTTTTTCTTTTATCTTTCTTCTTTTTCTTCTTCTTTTTTTTAAATTTATAGCACCCTAACCCGTTTTTATCCATAAACATGGTGGTAACTCTCAGACAGGTTGTTTGGCTTTTAGAGGCAATGTGGATTGATTGATTTCATTGGCAGACGTGGGGCGCTGCAAATTCAAACAAGAGAACCAATCAAAAGCACCAGAACAGCACCAAACTTTATGAAACACCCTTGACTGGAAATGGCAAAAGAAGGCATTGTGTACATTAAAAACATGCAAGGCAACAAAATGAATATAATTCAATATATGTCCTAAGCTTTTAACCAAAAAAATACAGATGTAACCCCCTATGTAAGCATTACCATTTTCAAAAGTAACTGTAATTTAATTAGACATTTTTCTCAGTAACTGTAACAGATTACAGTTTATTTTGTAATTAAATTAATTAAGTAACTGGTTACTCCCCAGCACAGGTAATGGTGGCCGTCAGATTACGTGAATGTAGTGGATTAGCAGTCTACAGGAGCAGAAAATGGGAAACACTGAGTAAATAAAAAGTAGTTCCTTTCTACCAAGATGCAGACAGCAGTGCTCACGTTTAGCTCATTGATACTGTACTCGTCTGCTGCTGCCAGTTTGTCTCTTTGTCCCTGCCTCCCTCTCTTCCCGGCCCTCCTCCAGGCAGCTTGGAGAACAGCTGAGAGTAGACTGAGATTTATCTCTGACTTTCTAAATGCGTTCCTGCCCGTGCCCCTACCTGCCTGCGAGCCTGTTTGCCCGCCAGCCTGTCTGGATATTGGATTTGCTCTTTGACTGTGACCTTATACACGGCGAACCGCAGGAGCTAGTGCGACTGCCGGACCTTCTGTCCTGTCGTGCAGAGTCGTGTCTCGCTGCCACCGAGGGCCCAGCCTCCCCCCACCAACCTAACCCTCAACACATACACCTCCCCACCCCTCCACCATGTGCACTTATTGGATTCCCCTCTTCACCAGGCACTCTGATAAGGGCATCTGTCAAGCGGATGAACAATCAGAGCTAAAAAGGTGTGTGATGCACGCTTGGAAGGATCTTACTTCCTGCAGAGGCCACGAGGATGCTGGGTGGAGGAACAGGGCGAGTCTCAGGACC
Organism: Naso brachycentron; assembly: GCA_029874485.1. Classification (NCBI taxonomy): domain Eukaryota; kingdom Metazoa; phylum Chordata; class Actinopteri; order Acanthuriformes; family Acanthuridae; genus Naso; species Naso brachycentron. The sequence continues at coordinate 20,939,301 of JAQFJA010000009.1, read as the reverse complement.
AGGGCTTGAGGAGAGGATTACCATCCCCATGGATGCTCTTCACATCCAGTTTGTGGGCCTTGCACTAACATCCGTTTGTTGTTGCTGATGATGGCTTCCGCTCAGCTACGCGTATTCTCAAGCAATAACATCGACATCTGTATTATCAACCCAAGAATACCCGTGGTCGAGACGGGAGCAAACGGTCATGCCACCTTACTCCCCTCCACCGTCTCTCCTCAATCTCTCGCTCACTCTCGTCTCCCATCCCCCCCTTTTCTGTGTTTGACGCTATACAGCAGGAGAGAGCTGGAGGGAAGGGTGGGGATTTCACAAGCGGCTGAAAGTGTCCAGGTCCTGCAGGAAGAAAGAGAAAGAACACAACTCCTTTGGCACTGATTCATCAAATACTTGAGGGCTGCAACTATGATTATTTTTATTATCAGTTGATCATCATGCTAACTTTTCCAATTATCAATTAATTTTCTACAAAAACATTTTTTAGAAGCATTAAAAGACACTCATTGTAACTTCCAAGTCCCCTAGGCGATGCCTAAAACGTCCTGGTCTTTTAACAAAAAATCCCAATGATAACCAGTTTATATATGACAAGAGAGAAAAGAAGCAAATTTTCACATTTGAGAGGCAGGAAAACATTTGGAATTCTGTCATTATTTTGTTTGAAAAACCTCTGAGATGATTAATTGATTATGAGCTATTGTTACCATTAATTTTTCTGTTGATCGACTGATCATTTCAGCATCAAGGGGAGTAATACCACAGCTTCACCGGGGAAAGATTGCCATGCAGAAATATTGAAATTATGTTTGCTTTGGGAGAGAAGAATGACTGTTAACCACTGAGCGATTGATCAAAAAAACGGGGGAAAACATTTGCGACGTTTGTCCGTCTAAATGAGTGCTTTGTTCACGCTGCCTTCTCTGCATCGTACAGAAGTCCTCACAGATTGGTGTTAACATATTGTATAAACTACAATGCGACAACGAAGCTGCTGTTCTTTCCAGCGTCGTAAATATTCTAGTCGCACTATTTCTTCTGCCACACCAACTGTATCTGCAGTCAGCAGCAGGCGAGCAGTGAGAGAAAAAACAGAGAAAGAATGTGACGGACTGCCGCGCTTCCATGAATAGTCATTTTGTCATCGCACACGAGGTGGCAATAAAGTTTTGGCTTTTTTCTTCTTTTGCAACACTTGGAACCCCTGACTGAGTGCGAGTGAGGAAGTGGGAGATGTGAGCTTTGCCATCCCTGTTCCTGTGTTTATCAGTGAGCGCCACAGTCGCACGCATACATCTGAGGGAGTGAGGGCTGCCCCCGCAGTGCTGCGAGCTCAAGCCCCCATGCTGCACACATGAGAGAAATCAGGAGAAAGGGAAGGAGAAAACAGAGCGAAAAGATATAGAGGAGGAGGCAGTGAACGGGAAGAGGAGGCAGACTCGGAGGCGGTGCGTGTGTGCGTGTGTTTTTATGTGTGCGAGGGAGATGGAAAAGGACAGAAGAAGGCGACACGACAGCATCTGAGTGAGAGAAAGAAGAGGCTGCTGGTTGTGGAGAGACAGAAATCAGGGAGATGTCAGAAAACAGACTTGGAAAAAAGAAGAGGAAGAGCATATGTAGTTTTAAAAGAAGAAATGGACAGAGAGCAGGAGGGAGTGTGTTTGGGTGTGAGAGAGAGAAAGAGACCAGGGAGGGGGGTATCAGCTGGGTTTGGACTGTCATTCTACGACATGATTGGCTGTGTCAGGAAGAGATAAGCAGTCTTCACATCCCTCTGCCCTCGCATCTTCAAGGCCCTGGAATCAAACAGTGGAGAACACCGCCGCGCGCTCCTCTGCACTGAAAAGAGACTACATGAAAGGAGTGATTCCTCCTATTATTCTAAACACCTCTGCATGTAAAATACCACACTCTTTCAAAGAGATGGATGTGGAGAAAAGGATGAAAAGGCAGGAAGACAGAGAACGGCTGGTTTGAAAATGTTAGCATTCTTCATAGGAGGTTGTAGCCTGAAGGCTCATTTATGCTCCCTTTACGTACGACAACAGGTCTGTACGTTTTAAACAATAAAACTGTCGCTGCCCCTGTACTTCCATGCATACCTTACGTTGGGATTGATGTTACGCAATACATCCAGTTGAGGGCGCCTCTCAGTGAACAAACCGTTGTCGCACGGACCTCCACTTTTCCTTCGCTGCCGTCCAGCTGATATTCATTTCTCATCCGATGTCTTCCTTCCCAGCTGTCCTGTTTGTCCCTGTGTCCTGGCGAGGTAACATCATAAATGTGTCTGTAATTCCGTACCAACTCGCACAGTCTTTCCTCAAAAAGTTCATTTTTCCAAAATATTCTTCTTCATTGTGTTTTGCTGGTCTTGCTTGAACTGTAGACTACACTGCCTGACATCGCCCCCACGATTTCCAGTGGTACTGCTACGTTTCGTCCATATCAGTAAGCCTCCAGGAGATGGACAGAAACGTACGAAATGAACGCAGAGTACGGACAGAAGGCTCCGTCAGTATCCGTATTTAATGCAGAGCATAAATGAGCCTTGACAGTAACCTCGCAGTTCTGACGCCCTGAGATCTCAAACCCTTGTGTCTTTACAACTCTTTCTTCCCTCTTCCACTCACCGTAAGCTCTCACATTAGACAGCATTAGGGAGGGAGATGGAGCGAGGAAGAGCAACTCCCCAACGTCTCAGTCCCTGCAGGACTTAACATGTCAGCTCCGAGCTGTCCTGGTGGCCTGTCCGGCCGCTCCCCTCTGACTCAGTCGACCACTTCCCAAGTGTCATCTAAGAGAAATCCCTAAATTAATCCCTCACCCATTACTATAAGCTCTGACACTCTTGTATAGATCGGCAGGATTATAGAATAGGTAGGTATTATAAGGTATTACTAGGAATTAGTTTTTTTTAAGTAGCAGCTTAAACCTTCATGTCTGATGACGCAGAGGTCCACTGAAAGGAGTTTTAAACATTAATCCAATTGATACGAGTGCTTTCTTGCCGAGAAGAGACTTAAAGGATGATGTAAAAATTCAGATCACAAACTCTTCATAAACCCACAGCTTGGACCCACACATCGAGAATTGATTGTGCAGATCTGAGTGCTCGATCTGAGAGTATCGGGATAAGAGTACGTGTTGTAACGTTTAGACCCAGTGAGGATAGAACGCACACGCCAGGCTCAACTAAAACAGACAGACTGTCTGCGAGGCAGCACAGGCATCACCGGCAATCTCTAGTGTGCTCCCAAACAGCTCCCCACTATGCGCCGCATCAATTATTCACCATATTTATCTATGCAATTTGACGGCCTCTCCCCTCTAAAGCTCTGAACAAATTGCGGAAGCAGCTAATATCGCTTCTGGGTCTGTGGCTCGAATCACGGTGCTGGCAAACCCCAGAGGCTGAGCACAAGAGGCTGTAAACAATCACTTGACACTTTAGCACTTATATTTTTTGATCTGTCGGGCTAAATGCAGGCTGTGAACCGATGCACACCTCCGCTCGAAGCTGTGCATACTGTAGGTAGGGCCTTCTTTTATGAAAGAGACAATGGCGGTGAGTGTGTGTGCACGGGAGACCTGTGGAGCTTTCACAATACTAACAAACCCAAGAATCCCTTCCCCCATTGCTGTAGATGCAACACAAATGCACAAATGCATGTGCACACTGACAACACCCCCCCACCCCAACCCCCCCTCCTCATTTCTTTCTTTCTCTTCCTTTCCACCAAGCCGGCATTTAGCATGACACACGCCGAGGAGCCGGAGTAGCCAATTATCAAACAGATGTCAATGTATGCGTTACAATACTAAGGGGAGCCCAATTACCACACAGATGTTTTGTTTTTCCTCCTCTCACTCCTTGCTTCTTCTTCTTTTTTTTTTTTTACCCAGCATCCTCTCTGCTCAAGGCCCTCTGAGGATGGCCCAATCCCTCCCCCGCACCGCCCGAAAAAACACCCTCCACCAGTCACACTAACTGGAGTGCACACATGTATACACACACAAACACACACACACAGCCTTTAGTGAGCCTAATGGAGAGCATGTGGATGTCAATCAACAGTGTGTGTGTGTGTGTGTATGTGTGTATGTGTGTGTGGGGAGGGGGTGCAGGAGAAAGGGAATGATTGGAGAGGGAGTGGTGTGTGTGTGTGTGTGTGTGTGTGTGTGTTGGAGGTGGGTGGTGGGTAGTAGGAGGAGGAGTGTAGGGCCACGGATCAGAACCAAGGACAGCTCCCACTGGAGAGATATGTGCCGCTTTGCTGCGTTACTAAATGGAAGTCTCCCCTGTTCACACACACACACACACACACACACACACACACACACACACGGTACATAAACATACACATGCATGTGCACTGCGCAAAAGCACAGACAAACAAACGGACATGTGCATGTACACTATAGGAAATGCTTACCACCACATTCAAACACACACACACACACACACACACACACACACACACATAAGCACCCACCACAATTTAGTCAACTGTTAGCCCATTGCTCTTTCTCCGCTTCATCCATCTCTCCTAATGGATTCCCAAGGCATCAGCCAACCTTTTTTTTTCCTATTTCCTTCTCCTCGTCTCTCCTTTCCTCTCTTTCTCCTCCCTTCTCCTCCTCATAGGGGGTCGAGCTCCTAAAAGGGAGCCGGCTCTGAGCCGAGCCCACATGAAACCGAGGAGATGGAACTTTATGTCTCTCTCTCTCTCTCGCTGCTGCTTGATCAATAGGAATTTAATGGACAAGGACTGAGTTCAGGGAGTTCATGCTTGCCAACGTGCCTGAGGGGCTGAGCACATGCACGCTGAGAGGCAGGCAGGGAGGCTCACACACACGCACACACACGCAGGGACACACACACTCACTGAAACTGATGCTCTCTCTCTTTTTCACACACACACACACGTGCACATCATGCTGCCACATGCTCTCACAAACACACACAGGCTGCCAAAAGCAACCGATAGAAATGCAAATTGTATAAATCCAATCGATTATAAGCTACAGGCAGAATTTGCTTTGATACAGATTAAAAAATAATTCACTCATCATTGGAGGAATCTGTAGGAGGAAGCTTGAATATTTCATTGAAGGGAGCTGAGAGCGATCAATGGGAGAGAGGACATCACGTTACAGAGCAGCTCCTGCTTCTTCATGTGAGCAGTGAAAGTGCAGCCAGTGTTTATCCCACAGACACTGACACCAAACTTACACGAGATTGCTGTGGAACATAAAAGAGAATGTGTGATGAAGGCCCGGAGCCTGGAGTGAGACGCACATCCACAAACACATCAGCCTCGTGCAGCATCAAGCTCAGTTTCATGAACACACAACTCTGATGACAGATCATTTGCAGCCCAAACACACAGCAAACCTGCCACGCGCTCCCTTCTCTTCTCTCTTCCCCACAAAAAAAACAAGCTTTATTAGAAATGAGAATAAAGTCATTAACATGTGAAATCCAGCGCAGGCCGTTCACACTGAACACGAACGGAAGTCATCACAAATGCAAGCAACAAGCGGAGTCACGTCACACTCTTTTAAAAAAAAATCTTTACTTTAAAGAAGAAAAAAAGCTCTGGAGCAAGTTGGAGAACCGTGAGGAGAACGACTGAACAAAAGCGGATGGAGGGAGAGGAGGAGAGACTCGGTCTGACGAGGTGATGCCACGACACCACTGCTGGCTTTGCAATGCGCCTCTCGCGCAGTGCGCGCGCTCCGCTCCTCTCCTCCAGCCTCGCTTTCGCGGAGACGGCACTGCCTCTGCACGGCGGTCAGACATGTGAAAGAAACACCTGAGAAGACTGACAGCTTTTCCTGGAGCTCTGGAGCCATATTGGCCACACATTTCCGCGTGACTTCTGCTTCATTACACAGCATTTAAGTCGAACGGATCAGGAGAAGAATGGCAGCAGCAGCAGCAGCAGCAGCATCTCTGGAGGATTTTATTCCTTACTCACCCCATTGTTGGAAGTCTGTCAATTCCTCCCCATGCACTCACTCAGGTCGACGGCAGTCAGTGTATTGGCAATATCTGGAAATCACACAGAGGGGGGAAACGCCCCCTCTCTAACTCTCTTTTCCCCAATCTCCCTCCATCCCAACCCCAAGCAGCCTCTCCCTCAGCAGGAAAAAAAATGAATTAAAGCGGAGAGCAAAGAAAAAAAGATCCGAGAGGTAGACACTCTACACCCTTTATCCTCCCTTCAGATCCTGGAATCTCTGCTGGCTCTGCTTCTGCCCTCTCTCTCTCTCTCTCTCTCTCTCTCTCTCTCTCTCTCGCTCCTGTCCTCCCATTGTTGCGAATCAAGCGTGGTCAAAGGGGCGCGGCGGAGGCGACTCAACGATTCAGGATTCAGAGAGAAGAAGCAGATTCAGGCTCACACACCACGGTGATGGTGATGCACACTGATGTAGTGACAGCCCAGATGCTGAAGGCTTTCACAATACAAGTCTGACCACAGTAATAATAATAATAATAATAATAATAATAATAAAAATAAAAAATATATATGTTAACTTGACTCCATCCTTTGGTCACTGGACTTTGTGTCGCTTCCTTTGTGTCAGTGGCCTAGTCTCCATCTCAATGTGAAGCGAATCTTTTTAAGTTTGCCAAACAAAAAAACAAAAAAAACCAAAGAAATGCGACTTAAGTGTGTTTCCATGAAGTAGCTGGAGTGGATAAACTGTGCTAGTTTTGTCTGAAGATGGTGCTAAAGGAAACGTACCAAAACATGGCTTTAATCAAATGCAGAAGAAGTAGAGGTTACAAAGCGGAAACAAAATAAGTAGTCGCCTTGGCAGCGTCCAGTTTAGCCATGGAGAGATTTCTGCAGGACTTACTTTAATTTGGGCACGCTGTAATTGTCCTTTCAGTTCAGCTCATATTGGCCATGTTTGATGCCGTCTGGAGACGAATGCAGAGTTGATGATGCACGGAGGGAAACTGGGAAGACATCCACATAAACAGCTACGTCACAACTTATTCGGCAAATGTGTTTCCATCTCCCAATTTGGGCACTAACTCTTTTTCGCATAAGACAAAAACCACCTCAAATGAGCGTACAAACTTTTTGCAAAATAGGGGATTTTTTTCCCCCCATCACCTTTTTCCAGTGTGATACTTCAAAATGTGCATAAAAACAGGAGGATTGGAAACCCAGCTATTGTCTTAATTCCATTAGGCTATAATAAGCACATTAAACAATAGTCTCTAACTAAGGCTTGGAAATTATTCAAATGTAACCTTCACCAAAGTGTTCAAATGATAAACCTGCACACCGGGAGACACTCATTAGGCAGTGGCAGGCTGCCTGGAGAGCTCTACTTTGGAGCCGTTTGCCCTGAACATGACCGCGTTGCGCGTTAGGCTAATTAACTTTTCAAAATTACAGATGGTCCCGCATTCAAATTCTGGGCGGAATGATCGACATTTTCTGTTATTAATTCCGGGCCCCGCCTCCCTCGCTGGAAAATTATCATTGTGCATAAAATTAGGCCCATCTCGCTTCTTTCTTTCCCCTTTAAAAATGGTCTTTTTCATCAGCAGTGCATAATGGAGGCTGATGGACAGACGGTGAGTACATTACTGCCTGATGCACATGTAGAGGAAGTCTCACCGCCTGCCCATTCAAGAGCACAATCTGTGTGTGTCTATATATATGTATATTTATGTGTGTGTGTGTGTGTGTGTGAGAGTGTGTGTAATGTGTGTAGTGTGGCCTACTGTGAGCATTGCAGCTCCCTGACAGCAACTTCTCAGTGACTGGCTCTATATCCATCCTAATCCAATCCCATGGGATTTCCAGCCGTTGAATTTCCACAGCAAGAGGACTGGCAGCTTCAGCGGTATCTCTGCTTCCCAAATCTCCCCAAACCTCGCCTTATCCGCCCGGGGATTACACAGCTCAGCTCCCTGGGTAGCAGTGGAAGTAGAGGTAGTGCTGTAGTAGTAGTAGAAGTAGTAGTGGTGGTGGTGTTGCTCTATCATTGCATAATCGCTGAGTATATAGCTGAGGAGGTGGGCATATTGTGGGGCTGCGCCACCATTCATCATGGTTTTATTATTTGTCAAAAAGTATCAGGATGCAGGGCTGCACTGCTGACACTGAAGGCGGATTTACTTTATGTCTTAAAAGGAACGGCGTTGGGAGAGTGCACACACACACAAACACGCCAAATCTGACCATCTATCACTCTGCGGCTAATACAGCTGTAGCATTACATAATACTGCTGCATGCTGCCTGTCAATCACCACTTCAGTGTTTCATCACATGCATACTGTGTGTGTGTGTGTGCAGTGTGTACAACCGTGTGAGAGGACGCTATAGGAGGCTGTGAAGCAGCATTCTGAGGTCGTTTTTAAGCACCGATGGCCCCAGCGGTCAGGAGGTGCTTTTGGGGATCCAAACCACTGGCCAACTCAGGATGTTTGCCGGACAGGGGCGAGAAAACGAAAAAGCGCCCGTATTGTTTGTGGTAGGGCTCCAGCGTGAGAAAAGTCGTTGCGCACTTTACCAGGTTTTGTCCACTGGAAGGGCACCCTAGAAGGCGCTTCATCATGTTTTTGTTTTTGTTTTTTTAACCATAGGGGCATCCAAGAGGGCACTTTCATAGCCTTCTTTCTAACATTAGGGCACCAAGGGGGGGTTTGCCCCCCCCCCCCCCGAGTTTGCAGCTGATCCGAACCAGTCGAAGACGGAGCGAAGCGCCCAGACAGGGCAGTCGTCCTGCACCCCGTCCTGTTTGCTGGCTCTTTGGTTCTCTAATTTCTTTTCTCTGTCTCTCGCCCTCTTTTGCAGTCTGCTCAGATCCCCGCGGTATGAGCACATTTCTCATTCCCTCTCCTCCTCTCCCTCACCCTCGCTCCCTCAAGATTGCTGCTTTATTAAACAGACTCTCCCTATCTTTCATTTACCACTCTCCCCTTCATGCTCCACACTCTCAGACTCACTGTTTTTTATTTATTCTATCTCTTCCCCCTCTTTCTCCTTAACACACATATCACACTGCCTTTGCATGCGTCAATGCATTGCTCAGCAGTCATTTCTGTGTGTATTCTCAGTTCCATCTATACCCGCCGTATTCTCCTTTGTACAGAAAACAAAGGGGGAAAGAGGGAAAGAAAGGCTTTTCATTTCTCTCGTTTACATGTTCTCTCTTCGCCCTACCTCATCTCTCTCTTTGTTCACTCTCTACATTGCTCCCGCCCTATGTGCTCCCTCCATCTCTCTCCCTCTCCCTGTGCTCCCTCCATCTCTTTCAGACCCAGGGCAGCTATATTTAGCGGCAGGTTAACTGCTCCTGTCAAAGGTCTGATTTGTATTCTCTGCATGCAAGTCTGACTCGGGCCTCGCAGCAACACAAACAAAAGGCCCTAGTTTGAATATGCACTGAGCCCACTGGCTTAGGAATCAAAGCCCTCTCTCTGCCCTGCTGCCAGTGGCGCCACCTGCTATGGAAGGGGAGGGTGGGTGAGGAGGAGGAGGAGAAAGTGGTGATCGGGGGATCGTGGGGACTCGAAGTCAAGCTCAATTCACTCCAAACGTACACATTCATGCAGGGAGGAGCAACCCGACTCAATGGGCCTACTTCACTCTGTTGCACCACACACTCTGAATGTGCAATGTTTGAGTAAGAGAGGCGAATAAGGAAAGGGTCGCGGCCCTGTACCTTTCTCTCTGGACGACAAGAATACGGGATGGCAGGAGGGAGGGACAGGACAGGAAAATAGAAAAGGAGCCCTCGCACCAGAGACAAATTGAGAATAGAAATCTCTCTTTCCTCAAAGTTGGCCCCGGGCTCAAGTGACAGGGAAAATTAAAGTGAAAGGCACATACATTACACGCTACTGTACATATAAGGAGAGGTGGGGAGACCGTGGATTTGAGCTGGAGGAGAGGTGTGATACACCCTGCTGCTTTCCCCTCACTTCTCCTGCCTGGTCTCATCTGGTCCGGCAGCAGGCTGTGGGTGACAGGCTGAAATGGCACCCTGCTACATCAAGAGATACAGTCACTCTGCTTTACATAGCCCACATACCAAAGCTGTGCCAGCCTCTATAGACAGTTTGCTAAGCCCCCCCCCCACTGTTGCTATGCCTGTGTAAAATTCTTAGTCATATTTGAAACAATGGGTCCTTGATTTCAGATAGGAAAACAAAAGCAGGCACCTCGTTTTAGCCTGTGACTGTCAAGTATATGTAACACAACTGTTATCAGTAGATTTTATCGGCTGCAGATTGCTCGTCAAGCTAACATTAGCTCTGTGAGATCATTGGAAAGTGTTTTTTTAATTCCAATTTATATTCCTATAATGAAATTATATCGATAAGTAAACGGCAAATCACTCTTCTAGGGTGACTTGTATCAAAGATAGTCAATTATTAACACAAGATCACCTGCTGTACGCTGTACCGATGGTGTGAAATGGTACATACACTTCCCTTCACCTAAGTGGGTGGAGTCACATCCCCATGGAGACAGTCAGGGAACCACCATCCCTCCGCCTCGTCTGTAAGTGTTATAACATCATGTGAATGGATTAAAGCAGATGGATTTTGTGTCTCATGATATTTGTTTGAAGTAAGTTTGAACTTTTTATTCATGGTTTCACCTGTAAGACCATTTAAATGTCTGTTTATGTCCGTTGTGAAGCAAGGCGGGAAGCACCGGTTCC
>JAQFJA010000009.1:20913406-20928499 GCA_029874485.1 Naso brachycentron | reverse complement strand
TCTTTGAAACAACTTCCTGCCTTTGTGACTGCTGTCTTGAATAAACTCTTGTGTTTTTGCATTAATGGTTCTCTCCTCTCTTATGTTTCTGGAATCCCGCCCTCTTGGAAACCCGCTGCCCGTGCCCACGCCCTTCATGGTTTTGCAATGTCAAGCTAAACATGCATGCGCAGTCTCGAGCCAGGACTTGGCAGCGATTTCTGGCACAGACGAGGCAGAATTTGCACTGAACTGGCAGCTACAGATGTCACGGCAGCTTTTCCCATTTTGTAAGGTATGCACCAAATATTTTTTACGCTGGCACAAAACAGAGGGAGGGTTAGATCATTTACCTCCGACCACCTGGTTGTTTCTGGTCAGTCACTGACTTTTTTTGTGTAATTTTGATCAATTAATAACACTGAACAACAAGATTTTTTACTTTAAGCATCCATCTATAATGCATTATGAACATACAATGTGCTATAATGGGCCTACAGTGCTGTATAATTATAGTTATAAGCAACCATAGCCTTTATTCGCTTTATACATTTAGGTTAATTTATGATCAGATTCTTTAACACATTATCCACTCAGGCACGGTGCAGTGAGGTGGGCTGGTGCGCTCAAACCATGTATCATGGTGGTGGCGGTAACTTAGGTTCGAGTCCAGCCTGCGGTCCTTTGCTGCATGTCTTTCCCTCTCTCTGTCTGTCCTATCTACCAGAGGCATGAATAAAAATGACATTTAACAACAAAAAAATATCTAACAGTCCTCAAGTCATTTTTCTAGAGGTGCTGAGACACTGGAGCAGTTTGAAAAGTAACTAAGTTCCTGTTGTCTCACTTGTTCAGTGGCCCATTTAAACCCTACGTTCATTTAAATTTTAACATTTTTTTTAGTGGAGCTCTCATAAACATTTCTAGATTTAAATAAAGAGATGTTTAAGTTTAGTGCCACCTTTTAACCCAAACCAAACCATAACCACATACAATGCATAACAAGTGTGTTCATAACGCGTTATAATGCGTTATATAAGTTCAAAATGTGTTATAATGCATTAAAATTATGCATAAAATGATGGAAAAATCCTTTAAATGTCACACTTACAAAAGATTTTTAAACTTTAAAATTTTCTTTCTATTACTTCATGTATTGTGTCATATCACATAATTATTAATCTTCATGTCTCCTGTTCCACTATTAGCATTTTTCATTTCAGGGAAGCCGAATACCACCAAGAGTCCAACCCAGAGAGCAGCAACAGGACCTCTGATTGGCTAGCCTTAGGCTTTTTGCATGGTGCTGCTGCCCTCTGTAGAGTGCAAAAAGAGACAATGGGATTGGCGTGTTTGGCAGAGCTCAATACGTAGAGTAATAAGTACAGTCTTGGGATTTACTGTAAGTACACGGCATGGTCGAAAGTATCAGGACACTGGAGCCAATAAGTGATAGGTTAACACATCATTGGACTCAATCTGCTGCTTTAAAAGTCTCCAGTTTTCCAGTTTTAGGCCGTCAATGAGATTTGGCAGCCTTGCTGTTAGGATTTGCTTCCATTCAGCCCTGAGAGCATCACTGAGGTCACCCGCTGATGTTGGCTGACGAGGCCAGGCTCGCAGTACATCCCAGTGGTGGTGGATGGGGTCAGGGTCAGACCTCTGAGCGGCCCAGCCAAGTTCTTTCACACCAAAGTGGGAAAATAAATTTCCGCAGGGCCACTGTCTGTTTGAATTGGTATTAATATATCTCTAACTTTCAAAAAATTCAGCCAAAACTATGAAAATTCAGGCCAAAACTATACAAATGTACACCCAACACCATGTCCACTATCTTTTGGCCATGTTTTCTATGCAAGGATTGTTGTTCCAGCACTTTGCAGCGGAACAATAACAGCATTTATGAATGAACAGCTTTAAAGCACGACTTCCTGGCATTAACATGATAACATGTACAAAGTAGAGGTGTTACTTACCGGTGTGTCTACATGCTTTAATGGCAGCTGAGGAGTGGGAGGCTGGAGGGAAAAGCGAGACGGGGTCAGCGGGTTAGTCACTGTTTCCTTCACACCGAGGAAGAAACGACATGGTGAGCAAAAAGATGAGAGAGAGAGAGAGAGAGAGAGAAGGTGGAGAGACAAGTATATGTTTTATGAATCTGTCTCTCTCCCTGTCTGGCTGTTGGTGATACACCAGACACACAATAATTCTATTAACCTTAAAGAAAAAACTCTGTCCCTTTGATCTGTACACACTGTGCCTGACATACACACACTTTACACTCATTCACTCTTCTGATGAAGACAGTCTATTTGATGTAAATCGTAACTTTCAAGTCATGGTTTCACCTATAAGACCATTAAAATGTTCGTTTATGTCCGCTGTGAGGCAAGGCGGGAAGCGCCGGTTCCCAAATCTCGTGAGAGTGTGTTGCCGAGACAGAGACAGGTCTCGAACAAAGTGAATTTTCTCCTGATTTGTGTGTCTGAAAAATGACATTTTTGTGTCAGAATGTTTGGAAGATATGTGTCTTGTGAAAAATGGGTCCAATATGTATCTTGGTGACGATGGGGCGAAAGAATTGGTCCTAATCTGTGATCACGTTCATTTCTCCCATAAGAATGAATGGACTCAAGACTCCTAAAGGGGCGGCAGCACTACGGCATACTGAAAGACGGACCCGGGAATATTATTTTGAAAGGGTGTTACATCCCAACTTAAAGACCGGATTGCTTTAATGTTAGTGACAAAAGTCAGATTCTGTATGTTGTATGATGGATCAGAAGTGATAAGTAACAAAAGCCCTTTCACCATCTATCCGCTCATTATCTCTAATCTGTCATCTCATCAGGAACGTCTCTATCGCAGATTGTTGTGTTACACAATTTTAAAAATTCCATTATGTAAGATTTTCAATTCTTTCATCTGCCCCAAGTAACAAAAAGCAAGGCAAAACAGAATATTTCAGGAAGGATCTAATTTGATGCACATCCTTTAATGGCTTGTAATAGACATTAATTTTTCCTAACTGTATTATGACCTCAGTCTGAGGTTTTATGGCCATGTGGTTTGTAAATATTTTGAATGCAAACAGTGACAGTTGGTGTCCAGTCTGCTCAGTCCAGCACTGACATAACTAAACAATATCAACAAACATGACCAGCGATTGCATGATTCAAATGAAGGCTTATCCAATCAGAAGCACAAAAACAATCTCCACATAAATGTTTCTGAATTGTCTATTCCATCCGAGTGGAGTCAGACAAGTGAAAATGTGGTTGGAAAAATAGGCAGAGCGCAGTCATGTAATGAATACATTTCCTGGTTGGCAGAAACATATTTGAATATAATTTCAAATAAGCTGAGGTACACTTTATGTATTTTGTTCGCTGAAATAGCTTTGAAAATAGATGAATTACCTGCTGAATAAATCAAGCATTTCCTCTCCTCAACTAGTCAGAGTTTCCACCAGTCCTATATGTGACAGACAGTATATCAGTCGAGGTACTCAACAGCAGCCTCAGCTCAGCTCTGACATTTCTCTTTCAACAGGGAAACCATGATTTTAGTGCAGGAGGAACACCAATCATTGTTCAGTAACATTTTAGATTACAGCATGGTTATTTAGTGCATATGAAGTACGAATAAAATACTCACTGGGTATCTATACGAGGCCACATTCAAGCACAGGCAGAAAAGACAAGAGATTTGGGAGTTAGGAGGCATAAAACGGTTGTGTTTAAGAGAAAATAACAAGAAAAAAAGTACTTTTAAACATAATTACGGCAAGAGCGGAAAAGAGGGATTCAGTGATTTGAGTTGTGTAAGACTGAAATATCATTTGCAGCTTTAAAGAACTAAGAACTGGGAACGGGGTGGGGTGGCTGGGCATGCACACATGCACATGTAGGTATGCATGCATGTGCACATGCAAAACGTTTTGTTTTGTATTCTTTATATATAAAGATTTACATGTCTGTGAACCTGAGTGCTTTGAGCTTTAAGTTAGCGTGTGGTTCTGCAGCTCTGGTATCTGTACATAATATTTATTTGCACTTTTGTGAGGTTGGTGGGTAAGTGGGATGATTTTGGAGATGGGGTTGGGGAGTGGGTGAGTTGCTCTATGCAGCTGTGGTTACAGCATGATGTAATGCAGTCCATTAGCAGGCTTTTGTGGTCTGTCCAAGTGAACTTTTAAGGAGATGAATATGTATTCTTTCACTAACAAAACTTACAAAATCTGTATCGTTGTTTATTGGACAAAATACAATGTAAGAAAGTGTGTGAATGAATTTCCCCTTTGAGATGTATTTTAATAAAAAACTCCTAATAGATAATTATTATTTACAAATAAAAGTGCCAAATACAGTTTCCTTTTCGTGACACAGCTGTTGTTTAGAAGTCATATAGACGAGAGGAACACTTCCTGGCCACGCCCCTGTTTGGGTGAAAACAAACCCTCCTTGTTGACTGGCAGTAAATTCAAAATATCCGATGTTGCGAATTTAATTGTCTTAAATAAGAAAACCACATTTCGTCTGGGTATTAGGAGCACACATACTAATGGCCAGCCAATCTAACTCTCATATAATGTCTTTGCTGATCAGTTATTGGCATAAATAAACATTGAAAAAATGAAGAAAATAGGGGTTGGCGAGTGTCCTTTCAGCCTACGTCCATCAAAAGGGATTTTCAGACCTAACAGTTAAAGGAACGTTTTAAGAGGAACTGTCCACTGAGGAGTTCCTGGGGAACTTAACACCTTTAAGTGCTTTTTATCTGTTGGTATTCGCACCGCAAATAGGAATCCCCTACGTAAGCTATGTAAACTGGCCGGCAGTTGGTACACTAACGTCACTTCTACGTGACTTACAGTGTAACTTCACAACACCAACAAATGAAAGCTCACGTTACTGCATTACCACTCCAGGATGTGGCGATAACGTACCATGAATCTCGTACTGAACGCCAGTAAATCTCAGAGAAGATACAGCCACAAAAAAACGGGGATCTCATTGCGAGCTCGGGTTTGTAGTTTGTGTGTCTCTTTAATACAGCACTACAGAACTATGAAATGGTTCCTGCAGTCCGAAAATGCCTAAAGTGGACCAATGGCCGGAGGTATCATATCCTGACATATACAACTACCTCACTAAATCTCCAGGTAATGAACTTCTGACAGATTTTCTGCCCTTAACACACTTTATTTGGCTGTTTTGGTCGCCTGCACGATGTGGCATTAATGTTAACTAACTGCTTAGCAGGGTTTTAGCAGCTCGTACCTGCAGCTGTAACAGGCTGCTCATAGTTTTCTCATGAGGTTTATCGCCGTACAATAATATGACACAGAGCCACAGCTCGTGGCCATAACTATCATTAATAATCACCTGCTGTTTGATTTGATTCACCTGTTGTTATGACCAAGATGTCTGTGATCGAATACTATGAATAAAAATGACGGTAATAATTCCATCCTAAATGTCAAAAAAATGACGAGGGAAGCCATTTTATAATGCAAAAAAGTTTAATGCCTTTAAAATACATCCTTTACAGCACTTTCAAGACAGATTAAGACAAATATGGCAAAATGTAACACATGCTGACGGCTGTCAGTAGTTAGTGGTTGTGTTATGGTGGTCTGCATGTGTTACGTTACGCCTTATTTGTGCTCATTTGCCTAATAAGTGCTGTAAAGGATGCATTTTTAAGATGTTTAAACTTTTTTGTGCTGAGAAAAGAAAATCTTAACTCTGGATTTTTTTTTCCTTTTTTTGTTGTTTTGTCATGCGATGTACACAACACAACACAGCAGATTTTAGTTAGACATGATTCTGCTAGGCTAGGTTTTTGAATCTGGCGCCAGTGTCCAGATCTCTTTGTTTTCACTCAAAATGGGAGTAAAGGTAGTGTTGTAGTCAAGACCACACTAAACCGAGACAAGAGTGAGCAGAGACCGGATGAACAGCCAGACAATTTAAATTTTCCTGACTTCAAGGTGATGATAGAAGTTTGTTCTCCCAGCATCTCAGTAAGCGCTGCCTTGCAGAACCTGCACTCTGCAGAGTGTTTTCTCTTGAATGTTGTTTTGCATATGAATTCTCTGTGGTTTAGAAAGCCAAACTCAGACAAATTAAAAAAATCAAACTACAAATGACTCACAACTTGGCTGCATTTGAAGAAGAAAATTTTGAATCCAATGACAGTTATCATGTTAACAAAAAAGTCTGTTGTCTGTCTGTTGACTGGTCTAGATTGAAAATCCCAAGTCCGCTATGTCCAAGACCGAGACAAGACTGAGTCAGAATGTGTTTGATTCTGAGACGAGATCGAGACCTTCAAAAAGTGGTCTTGTGACCGATCTTGAAGCCAGGACGGATCTCCAGGACAACAGCACCAGTGAGGGGGGCGTGTCGTTCTGCGTGACGTTGTGTTGCTCTCATCTGCAGGTTCACGCTCTCCTGTTTGTACCCAGTAAATTTGTTACTCTCTTAGTGTTATTCTCTTTTTCTTCCTTTCCTCTGACCAGTAGGTACCCAGCAAGTACTTCATTGGTACTGTGTATGTGCAGCTTGTTTGCACTGTAATTTGCAGGTTGCAATTTAAAACATAAGCAATTTTTCAATATTTTTTGTAGGATGTCAAACTGTATTGCTCTTAGACTGGAGCCTCATCCTTCAAGCTTTGTGACAGGCCAAGCTACCGCACAATCGCAACGCCGGGGGCTGCTTACAGTAACCAACAAATGTTCCAACATTTACAACATTTTACAGATGTTTCTGTTCCATCAAAGAAATCACAGCTCACCATCTCTGCTGCGGCCCCTCCCTCCTTCCTGTCTGTCTCTGTCAGCCCGTCCGTCTGTCTGAAGGCTGAAATGCACTGCCGAGTCCACAACCATAAACACTGAGCGATTTTCCCGTTTGCAGCTGTCTTAAGCTGACTGGGAGGTGTTTTCAGCTTTATGGATATTGACTCCTCCTCGGCTCTTTGATCCTTGCTGTCCAGCTTCAGACCGGAGCCTCCCAGCTGACTGTAAAGCCGGTGACAGCTTCAGACAAGTAGCACGCACATAAAACTGCATGTACATGTATTGTCCAGCCTTAGCCAGGCAATAAACGGGTCTGTCAGTTAATCAGTCATGGAATCAGTCAGTCAAGCTTAGAATAAAAAGGTTTTGTTGTAAGATAGTCCAGGGGAGAGGGAGCTCTAGTGACAGTCGAAGCGTCACACACAATTAGGTTTATAATATGCTTTATTTTCCATTTGTCCCGATAAGTAGGGCGAAATAGTGCAGATATGACAGCTGCAGTGTGGTTTAACAAGTCAGAGTGCAGTGCTTTGTCTTGACTGTACTTACAGCCATCAGCCTGGTCTCCTTTCAACAGCTCACTCAGGGGGACGTCTTTATTGTCTATTAGCTCGGTGTTTGTCCATGTGTTCAAGTGTGTGTGAAAGAGGTCGTGGGCCTGTCATCAGTCAGATTTACTACAGCAGCAGCAGCAGCGTTGGCAGGCAGGCAGGGGTGATACGGGCTGGAATGTGATGCGAGGAAGTTCAGCTTGGCTCGGTCCCTCAGGTCCAACTCTATGTGCATGGATGAGTGTGTGTCTGTGTGTTTGTGCATGCGTGTGTGTCTGTGTTTTTCAGGTCAGCACCTCGCCCACAGCCCACTGATGATGTCCACGCCTGATGATGTCATGGTATCGATCAGCAGGGCGTCTGCTCTGGGATTTGGTGTCAGTGTCTGGAGAGAGGAAGAGAGGGAAAGAGAGAGGAGAGAGGCATTAGAAGATAGATAGATAGATTTAAATGATATTTTTAAAGATCACATTTTTACAAACAAAATTCACCATGATACTTAAAAATACGATGGATCTTTAAAGGCTGAAGCAATAACTCACCATTTTGGTAAATACATGTATTTGGTTTCTTGCCGAGAGTCTTGTAAGAAGATTGATACGTCTCTGAAGTCAGCGCATAAATATGAAGCGACAGCCAGAAGCTGGTTAGCTTACAGAGGGAAAAGCAAGCCCTGCTCTGTTTGAAGGTAACAAAATGCCTTGTTGTGCGCTGCACCACTGCCCACTGCTCCCAGTGCTGAGTTTCACTATATGCTACTGTGCATGATTATATGTGACAATAAATTTAATTTGATAACAATTCATAACAGCACACTTTTTGTGCCTACACACATTTTGTTTGGATTAAACTAATAAGATGTAACATGTTAATAGGATAGCTTTAGCAAAAGATACTAAAAGACAACACCCCTCCATTTTTCAGCTCATATGATCAGGGGCGAAAATTAATTTCAGTGTTTGGGGGACAAGGTGGGAGGTGTTAATTTTGGAGAGGGTGTATTTTACTAAGCACTCAATCCTCTGCTGTCCACCCGCCACCTTTACTTTCCTTTACAACTTGTCTTACAGTGTCGACCCTCAGTGTCCTTCAGTCACCAGCATTACATAATATGCATAACACTAACAGTATTTAGCTAATGTCAGTTATGGCAAACATTAGCTTTAGCTAGAAACCATCATTTAGTAGTAAAGTAGGAAAACTGGCTAACTCTAGCATTTATTTGTGTATTGAAAAGCTAGATACCCAACTACTTACGTTAGCCTATAATGTCCAAATCCCCCCTTTAATTTAAACCTTTTTCTGCCTTAACTATAAAAGAAATCACTTAGCACACTGTCTCACTCCACACACAATCAGCGCTGTTTGCCTTCACCAGAAGCACAAGAAACACTACTATGGACTAAACCACTCTGAGGCGTGTGTGGGTGGGTGGGGCTTAATCTTTTGTTCTTTTGTTTGCTTTTATAATCAGCATAAGTGCTTTCAGTGCAAATTATTATGATATTTAAAATCATTCTATGTAATGAAGTTTTATTTTAAGACAATCTATCTGGAAGGGGGAAACATGTCCCTGTGTCCCCGGTGGGGTTTACACTCTTGTATTTGATGCAATACAGAGTTTGGACGGCTCGTTTTTTTACTGCTAATGTTAATGCTAATGCTAGTGCAAGTAAATGGCACCAGTAGCATTCTCTAAAAATTTGTATTAAATACTCGACAGTGTACCCAAAGCAAGTCAAAAATGACCACATTCTATTGAGGCAAATTTAAGTGTTCGTAGAATAATTTTAGAAGTCAAACTACAGCTGAATTTCTTTAGTTTGTGGCCCTGGTTAGCATGAACAGTGGCAAGAAGCTGCCAAACTCTTTACTTCCTGTTGCTACTAAACCACACATTAAAGAAATTCAGCCCCAGTTTGACTTCTGAAATTATTTTACGAACACTTTAATTCGCCGTAATAGACTGTTGACATATTCGGCTTGCTTTGGGTGAACTGTGAAGTGTTTAATCAGAGTTTGTAGAAAATGCTACTTGTGCCATCGACTTGTGCTTGCATTAGCATTTGCAGTGAAACAACAAGCCATCTAAACTGCATCAAATGAGCTGAAAATGGTCTCTATCAATAGGAATAGGACTGGAGAAGTCAAAAAAGTGGCCCTTCGTCAAACATTCTGGAATATATTTTTAATTAAATTATTTTATTTAATTTAAATAATTTTCTTTGTGAGCTTGGTTCTCACAAGATTCGAGAGATTATTATGTGAGAATCGTGTGCAACAGGTTAGCATAATGGGACTACAACTAGCATTCGTTATGTAACCTTCTGTTGAAGAGTGACAAATAATCCTGTACCGTGTAACATTTTTTTCTTAATGACAGTTACTGAACTTTTGAAGTTCTTACAGGCAGATTTAATACCTTTGAAGAGAGCCAGGCCAAATGTTTTGCCCCATTTCTGGTCCTTCTTAGCTAACAGACTGCTAACTGTAGCTTTATATTTTGACAGACATGGGAGTGGTATTAATTTTTAATCGAACACAGTGTTTACCAAAATCCCAGACAGTATTTCTGTGGTATTGCTACCTTTAATTACTTCAAATCCAACTGAAAAATCTAAATACTTTTCCCACCATGAATTTTATTCCATTGTCAAGGTAGACAGGCAGACAGATAGAGACTGGGGGGAGGATGGTGCCTTCAGTGACTTCCTGTGAAGTGAATCAAGCCCTGTTACCATCCAGCAGACACTGGGGACTTGTATGGGGGAGGATTACAAACCTTACTGCCAGCTCCGGCCATCATTTAAAACTACTTCAACATCTCATGCAGTTTTGATCGATACGTTGCCAAGCATTAGGATCACATTAACAGTGTGAATATAGAGACTGATGAGATATCCTTATAAACATTCACTGCAGTCACCTCGCAGGAATGGCCTGCTTTGCGTCGTCATCCTGCCAATAATTACTTTAATGAACACCCTCCTGTGTGATAGTCGGATTTTATGAAGTGGGCAGCATCATAAAATATACAGTGGGTTGTTTTTATGGATTTGTGTCCTCTGGGTTTCCCTCCGATGCCTCGGCGTAGTGCGGCTCCTCCATCACATTGACAGTCAGCCAGTGGGCTGAACTGTGGCGAAGTGTATTGTGTAGGCTTGTACAGTACAGTTAAGCTACAGCTGCTGCATTAGGGCTTGCATGCTCTGCTGTGTGCTGTGCAGAGGAAGCAGAAGAAGGAGGGGAAAAGACTCTTTCCTTCACCTCCTCTATCTCTCACCATCCGCTTCCTGGAACCTGCCCATGCAATTGGATTTAGTGGCTGTCTGTGTGCCTGGCTTGTCTCAACCCTCTCTCTCTGTCTCTCCACCGCTCCATGGCACTCCACTTCCCTCTTTACTGCCCTCTTTGGCTCGTCTCTGCATTCTAATTGGACGGTAATGCAGCCAGTGTGGTCCACAACTACAACATTACATGACAGTACGACAACAATGGTGCTCCTTCAACAGGCTCACTTCAGACTGTGTATCGAGCTGCTGTTTATCGGTGTGTATGTTTGCATACTTGTGCATGCGGAGGATACCCAGGTCTGGTGTTACTCTGCTGTTTGTGTTTAGATAACGGGGCTGAAAGAGGGAGCAGGGGTGGGGGATGGAGAGATAGACAGTTCATTGTTTACCTTTATTGATTGTACTCCCTTCTCATCTCGTGCTCACACTCCTCTCTTTCTACTCTGTGAATTCAATTTTATTCATCTCCCCCTCCATCCATTCATCCATCCATCCATCCATCCTTTACACCTGACCCTTTGCACACTTATCGCTGCACCCGTTGCCCTGCGCTGTTCCCTCTGCATCTGCTCCATGTTCAGCAGGGGAGTGGGGAGCAGGCCGAGTAATGGCTGTAGAAACGGCCTAATAACATTACAGCTGCCATAAGGGTGGGGATGGGTCAGGGAGGGGGGGCTATGTATGAAGGGTGACGGTAGGTGGGGGTCTAAGGGGGTGGGGGCTGTAAAGGAGGGAGGGGGGCAGGGGGAGGGGCAGGTGCATCACTAATGGCTTTTTAAAAAGGTTACAGCATGTCGCTCCCTCTTCATAATGGGGCCCTGGCTGTGCTGGAAATGCAATTTCCGGGAAAGATAATGCAAGGAGTGAAGGGCTGTGTTGGGGGGGGGGGGATGGAGGATGGGCGGGCAGTATGTACCTTGCGCTTATGTTCAAGTGACAGAAAGAGAGAGATGGAAAGAGAGAATGAAGACAGAGATGAGGGAATAGAAAAGCAGAGAGGGGGGAGAGGAGAGTGCAGGCGTGAAAAAAAAACACGGTGGGTGGAGGAGGTGTGTGTGTGTGTGTGTGTGTGTGTGTGTGTGTGTGTTGTGTAAGGGGGGATGGATTTACAGATCTTCTTGGATACTCAGATAACGAAAGAGAGACAATGTGTTTAAAATCGTTCACCCACTCACTCACAATTTTCTATACAGTGTTCATATAGTGAACTATATAGGAAATGATCAAACAAGATTTTGGACTCTACGTGGAAATTTTCTAAACATCATTGCGTCAGCAGACGCGCCGGATATTTGTGCAACACAAGCGG
Organism: Naso brachycentron; assembly: GCA_029874485.1. NCBI lineage: Eukaryota > Metazoa > Chordata > Actinopteri > Acanthuriformes > Acanthuridae > Naso > Naso brachycentron. The sequence continues at coordinate 20,916,559 of JAQFJA010000009.1, read as the reverse complement.
GTGCACCCAGCATCATGTAAACAAACCGAGCACACAGGAACACAGCACTGAAATGTTCGGAGGTTGTGTTGATGCTGCATGGTATTTTTTTCAGTGGTAAATCCCAAATAAACCGGTGAAACTCTAATGATGTGGATGTTTTTTTTGTCAGCTGTGGTCCTGATTACAAGCTGTGATAGCCCACAATGACTACAATAGTTCACAAAGTCATGAGCTAATGGCTAATTTAGCTATCGGTGGCTAAAGCTGTTAGAATATAATTCCTTTGAATGTTTGTTCCTTTTGGGTAAAGCTTTTGCTTCTCGGCACAGATGGGGGCAAAGGCAAACTCGCCTCAGGCGTTTATTAAGATGTCTGGTTAATTCGCTGACCAACTTCTATTAGCTAACATGCTAACTAAGAAGGTCACAAAGATAGTCAATTATTAACACAAGATCCCCTATGCTGGGCTTTGCCAACGGAGTGAAATTGTACACTTGCCATCTCCTAAGTGGGCGGAGTCAGGTCTCCCATGGAGACAGTTAGGAACCATCGTCCCTTCGCCTCATCTGGATGTGTTATAACGTCATGTGAATGGATTAAAGCAGATGGATTTCACGTCACATGATATTTGTTTGATGTAAGTTTGAACTTTTAATTCATGGTTTCACCTGTAAGACCATTCAAATTTTATGTCCATTGTGAAACAAGGCGGGAAGCTCCGGTTCTCAAATCTTGTGAGAGTGTGTTGCTGAGTCAGAGACAGGTCTCGAACAAAGTTAATTTTCTCCCGATTTGTGTGTCTGAAAAATGACATTTTTGTGTCAGAATGTTTGGAAGATAAGTGTCCTGTCAAAAATGGGTCCAATGTGTCTTGGTGTCTTGGTGATGATGGGGTGAAAGAATTAGTCATAATCTGTGATCATATTCACTTCTCTCATAAGAATGAATGGACTCAAGTCTGTTTCTAGTCTCCTAGAGGGGCGGGGCCATGGCGAAAAACCATGTGACACTGATACTGGAAATGAACGGTCAGTGAGAGGCCTCACTTTCTACTATTAACCATCTCTGACTTACATTAGCAAACCCTAATGACTGTCTGGCTCCTTCTTCTTCTCCTTTGGAAATACACAGCCTCATTTCATCGTGATATACGGGCGTAAAATGTAGGGTACATCATATGTACACTGAAATTTGCTGTGCGTTGTGGGTATTTTATTGTGCACTAGTGAATGAAATTATCGACGAAGAATTTGAACACCACTATAAAATGGCAAACACTATATAGTGCACTGTTTCTGTGATAGGGAACGGTTTCAAGCACAGCAAGAGTCAGAGGAGGAGAAAGGTGTAAAGGTGGAGGGAAAGCAGCGTATGAGCTGGAGGAGGAACAGGCGCTCTGTGCCCGCGCGTGTGAGTGCATCAATAGTTAATGAAGACATTATCTGTGGACGCTGCCCCCGTGTATCTAAACAAACATTATCCTTCAACCCTTCAGCATCCTGCATGGTTGGTTAAAGCCACGTATACTAATTAACCCCGCTGCACTGCTGCGTATGAGCCTCAACTTTGCCTGATTGAATCTTCCTGCTTTTCAATGGGTATCTGTAATTGCAAGTCATGTTAGAGGGACGATTTAAGTGTATACATTATGTTCTTGTCGGCGCTGCACCCTTTGATGCTGTAGTAATTCTTTCAATTTATTTCACACCCTGTGCACATAACGCAAAATCAATAACTCATGGTTATGTGTAATTTCATTGAGTCAGCCTATAGTTCTGCCTGAACAATTATAATTTAACTAAATTAATATTGAGCTGTCATCTGGTGTCTGTGCACGTGAGCGTGTGCATGTGTGAGAGGCGTGTGCATGCGCTTTATTTCTCATGTACAGAGAAAAGAAGAGGCAGAGCAGTGAGGAGCAATAACATAATAAGCTGCTCTAAACCTGCAGTGTGGCGTACGTTCTATACAATTTCAATATGAGCAGCACATACACACACCCTCTCATCCCCACCCTCCCTTCCACATCTCTGTCTGTCCCATCATGACTCATCCGGCTTGTCTCTCCTCCTCCACTTAACCACGATGATGACATGTGCAACTTCCTCAATGGAGCGCCTCAGCTGACTGCGCCTCACCTCCAGACTGTCAGGAGAAACTGATGCCCTGAACCCTCAGTGCCCGCTTTTAAAAACAGGTCCCGCATCTCAGCAGACGGAAGACAACACGGAGTGGGGTGGAATTTGAAATTCGAGTGGGGATGCCCCGTTGTCTGGTTGTTATAGATTTTCTGCGGTGCCTCTTTCAGCTTTCCTCCTTGTCTGCCACCTGCTTGCTTGCAGTGCTGCAAAAACTTTACAGAAAAGAGAATAGAAATCAGGGCCTGCATCTAAATTTGAGATAGAAAATGAAAAAAATTAAAACAAGTTGGATTTTCTGTGTTCAGTTTATCCCTTTTCCCTCTTGCCCACAGCCCACTCGCTCCTAAAACAGACTGGTCTTAATTGGGAAAAGGCAATGGATTGTAAGTATAATTTAACAGTGGCAGATTTACCACTGAAAATTATTTAACTATTGTGCTTTTCAAACAATGGGTCCTTGATTTCAGACAAAGGTAGACAATAGCAGGCAGCTTGTTTTTAGCTGGTCACAGTAAACTTCACAGCTGAAACAACAACTGATGACTGACTGGTGATGGCAGATTTGATTAGCCATAGCTGGGTAGCTAGATAATAAGCTACATGTGCTCAAAATATTACTCCAGTTAACTTGTTATTGTTTCCAGCTGAGCTGAACCTGTCAGTAGTAAACATGTCCCAGGCAAAAAGTCAGCAATGTTCTGTTACTGCAGTATGTGTTCTGTAAGTATGATCACTAAAATATAAGACAAGAAAGGTATTTCGCTCTGAGACAGCACTGTGTGGCTAGCTATAGTTAGTTACAGTTAGCTATAGTTTCAGCCTTAGAGGAATAGGCCAAGTTTTCTTTTCTTTTTTTTATTTGCCTTCCTCCTGAGTTCCAGACAAGAGGATAGATACCATTCTTTGGACTGTGAGTGCAGTAACAAGAAAGAGACGGGAGGAGCTCACACAGGGCTAATTAGCTTAGCTCAAATACTGGTAGTCAATGGGAAGTGCTAGCCTGCCTCCACCTAAAGTCATCAGATAAACT
>JAQFJA010000009.1:20897151-20908701 GCA_029874485.1 Naso brachycentron | reverse complement strand
CTGCAAAAAAACAACAAAAAACAAAAAAAAGAAAAGAAATGCAAATGAGGTGCATTTCCATCAAGTGGTTGGAGTGGATAAACTACACAAGTTTTGTCAGAAGATGACGATATAGGCCACATAAAATAACACGGCTGTAATAAAATGTAGAAGAAGTAGAGGTCACAAACCAGAACCAAAACAAGCAGTCTCCTGGGCAACGTACAGCCTGGCCATGGAGCAAGGTCTGCAGGATTTACTTTCAATTTTTGGTCTCGTCATCAGTCCACATGTATCTGTCGTTGTTGTTACTAGCAGCCATGTTTCCGCGTGTTGTGGGGAAACTGGAAAGACGTCAGCGTAAACAGCCATCACGTAAGATCAATGTTGGCTATGTCACAACTTATTTGGCAAATGTTTTTCCATCTCCCAGTTTGCGCATTAACTCTTTTTCACATGAGTCAAAAACCACCTCAAGCGAGTGTAAAAACTTATTTGCGAATTAGAAGATTTTTTTAACCTGAATTTTGACATTTCCATCACCCCTCTCTGATGCAATACTTCAAACTGTGAATAAAAACAGGGTGATGAAATCTCAGCTACTGTGCAGCAGTAAAGTGCAGACAGTGGAAACAAAGGAGCAGTTAGCAGCTAAAGAGCCAGATATTTTTCTCAGGAGTTGCCGAAAGAAAAAAATAGGACTAACATGTTTAAGAGTTTTGTACTTACATTCACCAGGTGTCACAAAACATCTCCGAATGAGTGCTTACATCGTTTTGTGTTTGCTAGATTTGTGAATAAGCAAATCAATGCTAACGAAATGACCACAAAATGATAAAGTGATCAAATGTCAGCATTGGTTCACAGCAACCTCTGCTGCCCCTAAGTTACTGAAAAAAAAAATCCCCTAATGTTGCTTTAATATGTTGTACATAAGGGATAATGTCCTGTGCGGTGGTCATTATTGCGGAAAGAATCCATGAAGTCATGCAGGTCTTAAATCAACCTGAAGGGGTTTGTTTATACAACACAAACTCCCATGCGGTTGACAGTAATAAGCAAAAAAAACAGATGATGATTTGTTTGTTAATTTAATCATTTATTTGGTCTGCCAGTATAAATAGTTCACAACTGGACTGGGACATGTTTTCATAAGTTACAGCAGGGCTCACCAATTTACCGTCTTGCTTGCTTTTTTTCTTCTCCTCATCCTCCTCTGACCATTGTTCCTCTCTGGAACAATGTTCATCTTTTCAGTGCAGTTTGTTTACAAAGTAACCTAGCAACCGACAGTTAGTGATTAGAACACCAGTGAAGCGGAGTGATACATGAACTTAAAAGTCCCAGTGCTGTTGTACTCTATAGCAGGAATGCCTGGAATGCCTCTTGTCCTATCAGATTACTTGGTTGGAACAAACTGTTACATAATTTGCTCGCTGGACATTTTCCTGCTTATTACATGGCTATTTACTAAAGAAATCATTAATATGACACAACATATTGATTTGAAAATTATTTTATTTCTCCTGCTAAAAAAATATATGTTTGATTCTACAGTTGGAACTGCTTGCATAGAAACATAAAAAGGCCAGTCTATGAACGATTCTAACGATTACGTGCAGTGTGTCATTTTACCGGACTTCTTTCTGCAGATTGACATAATTGGACATTGTCCTCCAAGTCTGCTATTCAGAAATGACAGACCAATCAAAATTGAGTATTCAGCAGAGCCATGTAATAATTTTTGTTAGCTGTATCAGTTTGCAGTGTGAGTCATGCATGCGCTAAAAAAGGTCCGCCATCTTGGACAGCTAGTTATGGCTACACCAGTTGGACATAGGCTGCACACGTCACAGTCTGAGATTGACAGTTTGAAAAAGGTTTCATGTTTTAAAACTATATCATAACTGGCGTCTCACACACAGAATTCAAACTTGAATGAAAATGCAAACTATTTTAACTGTAACTGCATAGTAAAGCTTGCTCTAACCTAGCTAGCATGTATGCTACTAGACAGCAAACAGGGCTGCTCGCGCAGATAAATAGCTTGCTTGAATAGAGCTAGGACTGTCTTAGCGGCTAGCATTAACCAAAGATGTTTTAAGATCCGTTTAAAAGGCTGTGGTGCTAGCGATGGCCTGTGTTACCATTTCAACTTGTGGTGCTTAGCTAGTGCCGAGCAAAGACGCTAGCATACCATTAGCCACTTACATCTACTTCAGCTAATTTACCTGGAAAATAAATTACCTGTCAACAGTTTTCTGCAAATGGATGCAGAGCATTTGCTTTACCAATGAGTCTCATGCTACAGCTACCGTTAGCTTGCTAGCTTGTTTGCAGAAGTTATCTACTACAACTTTTCAGCTGGAAATAGTAGAAAATAATCAGTAGCATTTAATAACCACATGCGGTTGGTCCAAGTGGTGTAGCTGTAGCTAGCTGTCCAAGATGGCCGACCTTTGAGTGCACGCGCAACTCACATCGACGCAGGACTCACATCGTGTATTTTCACTATTACATTTGGCTGTGTGAGCTAACAGAAGATCCCAAATGTGAAGTTTTGAAAACAAAAGAGGGAAAAAACTAATTCATGTCCTCCATTTATGCACATATGAGAATTCAGAACAGATAACGCTTCAACTTCTTACCTAATGAACACACAGTATATTATAAACTATGAGTGAACAACTCTCCCAGTCTAACCTGTTACAAGAGGATATATAATTTCATTCAGAGAGAGCCAGCTGGGTTTTTTCCAGTCAATCCGTTGTTGGCTCAGCACCTTCACTGTTCTTTGTTGTTGTAATAAATACAACATTTTTTCTCCAGTCTCAAAACCGAGTGTTGGTGATGCTGCGTAAAAATCACACTCTCAATACAAAAAGAGTTATGTACAATATCCTACAAATGGGGTTTAGTGTTAGAAAGTGAATTAAAGAGGAGGGACGTACAGTGCTTGCATGTGTGCTTTCGAATATTTTTGAGTACATGTGCTCTGTAAAACAGGTCTTTATTCGTGTGTGTGTGTGTGTGTGTGTGTGTGTGTGTGTGTGTGTGTGTCTCCAGCAGAGGGGAACATTTCACAGTACAGTGATGACATTACAGTCAAGATACTACAGAGAGGAGAAACAAACAGAGTGTATGGAATGTGTTGAGGGAGGGAAGAGGAGTGAGAATAAAAAACAGGTTTGAGGGAGTGTGCAAATCAAAATTAGCAAAACTGTAACGCCACGTGGAGCGCTTATGGCACCACACCGTATATACATCTCAATAAATAAATCTGTTAATAAAATCTCATAAATTAAACACAATAATTACATGACGCAGGCAGTCTGTCGCACGAGATTCAGCAAGAGAGAAATTCCAGTTCAGGGTGAGCAATGCCATTTGTGAGTGAAACAGAACAACAACAACAACAACAACAACAAAAAGTTGGCTTCACAGAAAGCATTTTGTATGAAGGATCCTCATCTCAAAAGAATACAAAAAACAAATATTTGCCCCTGAATGCGATGCACTTTAATTGGCTCACTGATTTGCAACACCTGCAGTCGGGAGCTTGGCTTTGTCTTATCAAATGTGTTTGTATTTCACATCAGTTTTTGGTGAAGCTGCAACCATCTGAGAAAAAAACCATGAACAAGAAAGCCAAGTGAAGATGTCAGTACTTTCATCCTGTTTGCTTTTGTCTGACGCTTCTGCTGAGAGATATGAAGTGGATTCTTTGATCTGAGTAAACCTCACGCGGAGCTGAGTGGAGCACCGCTATGCAGACTACAGTGTGTGTGAGCTGTGACGTGTGTGTGTGTGCGTGTGTGTGTGTGTGTGTGTATGGGATAAGATACAGAGGTGAAGAGAAAGACACCAAGTGTGTATGTGCGTGTGTGGCTTCCTAAAAGGGTGTTTTCACGGTAACTCTCAGCAGCACACGTATGCTAAAGCAGGTTTCTTTGGTCCAACATGGCAACCTCCAGACAGCAGACATCAAAGCTGCGTCCTGGGATTCAAACAGAGAGTTCAGCGTCACGTTTAGCTTTCAGCTCGTGTCTCCTTCAAACAGGTGGAAACTCATTCATACCATTGTCAAAGAAAAAAGGAACATTCTCAGTGGTCACAGTTTGATGCGTTTTTCCTCACAGAGCATGCCACTGAAGATGAAAGTGAGCCTCACATGATGGAGTCCGTACCAAAAAAAGTTACAACAAAAGTTTTTAACTGTAATATTCAAAAGGAAAAAAGAGGGCGATGTACCTGACTCTGTACTGAATGTTCAGCTTTCTTTACTGGGCGTCCAGCAAAGATGAAGTCTTCAAAGAGTTTGCCTATCGGTTCCCCGGGGGTTGAGAGGGCAATAGGATGGTGTTCGTATGTATGTGTGTGTGTGTGTGTGTGTGTGTGTGTGTGTTAGGGGAGGTCTAGACCTGCGTGGAATAGGAGCGGTGCAGCGTTGCGTAACGCCCAGCCGGATGGGCGGCGCATTGCGGTGAGTGCTGCTCCGGCTGGTCTAGACTTCGCTGGAAATGGAGCGAGACGGTATGAGGACATCGGGGGTGGCGGGGAACCGATAGGGCTGATGGTCATGTGATCTCGGTGAACGGAGATCCCCGCGGAGTCTGCAGGGGAAAGAGAGGAGTGAGAAAGAGAGAGGACGGGGGCAGAGAGAAGGCGAAGGAGAGAGAAAAGTGAAGAAAAGAATAATCAAGAGCAATGCGCGGGATGAGTGGCGGGGAGAAGGAGAAAACAGACGCTTAGAGCCAAAACAGAAATAAGGCAACAGATGAGGGGTGACAATGACGGGCAAAAAAGATTTAAAGTTGGTTAGAATGGTTGGACGTAGGTGTTGTAAGGCGGGGAGGAGGAGGAGAGTGCGTGATGCTGGGGGAGAGTGAGGGACAAGGGAGCAGATTGAGAAGAGAGAGGCAAGGTAGGAGACAGAGGAAAAGAGGCAGTCAGGTGAGGGTTAGTGACGGTGACAGACCACAGAGGACGCAAGACATTTTCTCAAACACTCAGACGTGGACTCTGTTATAGGGCTGCTGCTCCCTGAGAACATCTTTAGAAAATGCAACACTGTTGAGGAGAAGATACAACTTGACGGGACCTAGGGTTGTGTAAAAATCTTGAAACTGGTTTGAAATTAAGCCAAATATCAGACCGGACCGGAATACCGGACTTTCACCACTAGGTGTCACATGATTTTCCTGACATCACTGAAGTCCGGACATTGAGACCAAAACATCTGTTGCTGTGTGTGAATACCACGGAGCTGTTCAACACACTTCAGCTCATGTTAACTTACACCACTGGATCATGTAATGAACACGGACATGACGTTGAGTTTTTCAATGTTTCTGGGACTTCCGCAACTGATACAGTGCAGAAATGAGAATTATATTAGGCTACTAGCTAAGCTAAGCTAACGTCTCAATTGTGGCTGCATGACACATGAACAGACCTCCATTTTATTTTATGAACACTGTCACGACGTCGTTAAGCTTTCCAACATCTGGAACTTTCACAACTAATACCATGCATAAATAATAATTGAAATAGCCATAATTAATGATAGAAAACCCCTCTTCCTCCTGACGCTAATAGCTAAGCTAATGTCTCAACCGTGGCTGTGCGACACATACACAGACTTCTGTTTTATTTATGAACGCAGACACAACCTTGTTAAGCTTTAAACGATTCTGGAACTTTCACAACTAATACCATGTATGAATAATGATTGAAATGGTCATAATTAATGACAGAAAACCCTCCTTCCTCCTGACGCTAATAGCTAAGCTTAAGGCTGTGTGTCTTGATAATGTTACATGGCGCTGTGCAATTTGAGCTCTAAAATGAATAGCGTGCACGGTCTGACTGTCATACATTTTCGTTTGCAGCCTCACCAAACATAATGTGTTAATCACGTTGTCTCGTTGCTTGTTGTTAACATAATACAAGTTAGATTTATGCGTGTCGTTGAGCTGTTGGGTGTCAGTACATGTTGCTGCTGATGTTTGCTTTCAGTTTGTCAGGATCTCTCATAAATGCATTTAGCTGATTTGCATAAAATTAAAATGGTTTAAGCCCGTACACGGGATCACACTGGTTAAACTGGATACCGACCCAAGCCTAACGGGACCTTTGCAATCGCTGCTGTTTTGTACTTTTCTTTCAATCTCAGCTGAATTCATAGTTGTCCTCCAGCCAGCTGCTTTGCATTAGTCAGAAAAGTGAGTTACAGTCTGTCAGCTAAACTGCTGACTCACCTCAAAGAGATAAGTAACTCTCTAAAGCCCTGATAACATGGAAATGTGCAACACCGGAGAGTTTAGGAATTAGGGAGCACTCTTTCCCAGAGCAAGCATTCTTACTCGAATCTGTCCCATCCTCTCAGCTGTGTTCTTATCAGCTGACAACAAGACTTACGGGATTCAGTCAGGTGTTTTTGTTGGGACTGGGGTGCAGGTGAGGCTTGGAGCATGCATGGATTGGGGATTTGTTCTCTTTGGGAAACAAGGAGGACAACGGATTCAGGTAAGAGACAAGAGGTGCGTATTTCAGCCCCTCCTCAGTGAGTGCAGCCCCGCCCCTTACCTGAGGGCCACTTAACTTTTCGAGTGGACTCTCCACACAGGGCAGCGTCACCATCGGCATGCCCAGCATGGACTCCGGGCGGTGGGGTCGCGGTGTTGGAGGACCGGGCTGCATCTGCTGGAAATTGTTAATCACGCAAGTCACCTGTTGAGAAAGAAAGAAATGCTAAACCCCTCCCCTTACTGTGATATCCAATCATAGCTCAGCAACTGTAACGATGCACCAAACCATAGTTTGAAACTGATATAATGAGTTTAGAAGCAGGAGGAATGACGCTATGTGTAATATGCAACACTTTCATACTAAAATGTCAAAAAACAAAAAAAAGGAAAAAGTTTTTACACAGAGACTCCACCCCATGTTCGCATTGAAGGCTAACCAATTATCTGCCTTCTGTTTATATACCGAGCGGTGCTGACTTTAAGCTGCTGCAGTCTGTCATTTTAAACAGATTCAAAGGAGAAGTGACATTAACATCAACATCAGCTTCCTCTGTTGAGATAAATGCCCAACATGCACCACAAACAGTTCAAGCAACACTGTGTAACTTTGAAAGTTACCAGCTTTGAAAAACAAAACCCAACTATGCATGTCAATATGTCGCAGAAAACAGCAATTTTAGTCAAATCGGGTCATATTTCGAGGAGATAATGTCCTCTGGTTTTCCCTCTGATGTCCTTCAACTGCTCTGCCTCCACTCTGTGATTCACGGAGGTTCCTGAAAGCAACATGTGGCTGCCTGCAGACTGAATTGCTGCAGCTGTAGCAGCGGGTCATTTTGGTGACAGCTTCGCTAATTAAAAGGCTGCAGACAGACAGAGCAGTCGCAGGACATCAGAGGGAAAACCAGAGGACATTTTCTCTGTAAAATATGACCCGATTTTACTAAAACTGCTGTTTTATGCGATGTATGAACGTGCATCACTAAGTTTTGTTTCTTGAAGCCACGGTTTGTGGTCATAGTTACATAGTGTTGCTTTAACACGATGACACAACACACGAAACAGAGCTTGTAAAAGAGGATGCAATTGTTTTGTCATTGTATCGTCTCTGAGACTTAACCCTGTTCAGCTCGAGATTCATGGTACATTATCGCCACATACTAGACGAAAGTGTGGAGAGGTAATGCAGTATTAAATAAAAAGCCTTTAATTCATCAGGGCTACAGACTCGAAAAACATGCCAACATGTTTCAGACTTCCAGGCTGTTGTTGTTGTAAGTCATGTAGAAGTGACGTTAGTATACCAACTGCCTATAGATATATACATGTTTATATTGCAGTTTACGTAGTTTACGTAGGGGTTCCTCTTGGCGGTGCGAATGCCAACCGACGAAAATCCCTTGAAGGTGTTTGGTTCCCCAGGAACTCCCCAGTGGACTGTTCCTCTCAAAGGTTCCTAGAATTGTTTGGTCAGAAAACGCCAAACTAGAACTGATCCAGAATGATTATAATCAGACTCACTCAGCAGCAGCAGCATGTTCCAACATTTAACAAGTAGTCCAGTTGAAACACAACCAGAACTTTTGGCCAAAAGTGTGCAAACTCAACAAAGAACCTGACAACTTAAAGACAGGAACAGCTGAAAACAGCAGAGCTGAACCATGAAAAGCATGAACGCAGAACTTTGAGTCGATCTGATCTGATACTTTCTGAAGACTTTTTAATCATCACAACACTGAAGCTTCAGCCTCGACCTTTGGTCAGAGGTTCATGCTGACCACACAGACAATACACCCACTGCTAAAAAGTTGAATTCAAACAGGCTGTCACACTTTAAACTTCATCCGTGTCTCCAGTTTGAACCTGATTATTATTTCACAACAAGCTTCAGCAACAAGATTCAACAGGCCTTCAGAAGAACGTTTCATAACTTCAGCACACACACACACACACACACACACACACACACACACACACGCACACCCTCAAAAACACACTCATACAATGAAGAATGCAACATCACACACAGCAGGAACAGAATGTCCCATCACACACACACCAGAGAACAAACACATCACAGATTTTAGTCATTATTTGATCAATTGAGTGCATTTTTGGAAGATGAAATAACTGAGGTTTATCTTACTGTATAAAGTAAATAAAGACAAAATATCAACCTTTCTGTCTGACAAACGTCTGAACTATTTAGACATTAAACAGCAGATTCTGCCCTCTGAGGACATTTTGTGTTTTTACTGATAAATGACTTAAAATGTTTATTTGATCGACCTAACCCCCATCATCTCAGCCCAACTCGATTAAGTCAGAAAATATTTTGAAATCATAACTATTGCAGAGATTCATTAAGCAGCAAATTCAAGTATTATTTTCGATTAATATATTGTTTGTTTTATCCAAAGGCCATCATCATTAGAGATCGTTTGTTTGAACAGACCGAATGATTAATGATCAGTTGGACTCGTCTCTGTATTGAAATGTCTCCACATGCAGTTGAGTACAAACAGGAAGTGATTTTCATGAGATTAGCATTTCTGTCTATATGAACAGACACAATGTGCTGCTTCCAACCACTTCCTCTTTTGTTCTTAGAGCATCTCTGTCTGACTTTGTGTGTGTGTGTGTGTGTGCGCGTGTTTCTGCAGGTGATGAGTCTCTAAGTTCATGTGACCTGTCTTGATCTTTGAAGCTTTGTCTCCTCCGTTTGCTCTGCTGTGGGGAGGACTGAGGGTGACGGAGGTTTCATCTGGACTGCACCCACATCACACAGCCACTACACAACAGGGATCAATGACTGTCTTTGTGTGTCTGTGTTTGTGTGTATGTGAGTCTTAATGATCAGATCTGATTGGTAAATGGAATCAAAGATGGGAGTTTCTTCTTGAACACGCCTCCTCTTGTCTGCCGCTGTCTGTTTAAATATTTAGCTGACATCAATATTTAAATATTTCTTTGCCATTTCTCAGCTTTTCCATCAAACTGAGTTCAGTGTCTCTTTTTTCTTCATCCAGCAGTTTTGTTGTTACGTTGATGTTTTGTTGTTATTCTCTCTTTCAGTGACTGATGCTAACTGAACTGTTCTCATCAATAACCGCTGTGCAAACATGTGACTCCTGTTGTTTCTCCTGATGAGCACGGATCAGTCTTGTGGTCCTGACAGCAGCTCATGTGTGTGTGTGTGTGTGTGTGTGTGTGTGGTCACAGGTGAGTATCAGTGTCCAGGACGGAGGTTTAGTTTCAGTTTGTGAGTGGATCCGCATGAAACTCCATCCTCTGCTCTGAGCTCTGTGAAGACAGCAGGAACCTGACACACACTTGTGGGAACTGAATGGGGTTTTTGAATAGGGTCTGAATTAACGATGAGTCTTATGAGAGACATTGCAGGAGAGTGAACTTTAAAATCTGACGTGGAATGTGTTGAAATGTCTTGTCTTGTTTTCTGTGTTTCTGAGGGTAATTCTTGCAGGAGTGCGGTAAACTAGATAAGATAAGATGATCAGATGAGATGTACAGCAACAGTAAACAACTCTCGGAAAAAACCTGACAGTCAAAAGAGGTCACTGTACAGAGGTCTGCTCCCCATGCATGCATGTATTCAAGAATGATTCATCACACCAAGTTTCTAATTCTTCTTAGCAACTTTGAATTTCAATAAGCAAAATTTCCCTGACACACTAAAACAGTGGAGCGTCACAAACCACTCACCCACCAACACACACACACACACCTGCTTTGGTTTAGAGACCTTTTGCACAACCAATCCAACCTTTAAGCTAATAGAGCAAAAGCCCGCAGACCTGTTGAGTTCAAAACACAGGCGCTCTTTATATCTTTATTTGACCAAAGAAAAGAATAAAGTAGACTTGTACTTTGTGATCAACAAGTCTTGGAGAGAAAAGTTAAAGCACACTGCTTCGTAAAAAATGTAAAAGTTTAGTGTCTTTATCTTCATCCTCAAAGTCCTCTTGAACCTGAGAAGTTTTACAGAACATTTCCATGTACACAGGTGAGTTACTGCTGATGCATCAGAGCGAGTCTGTCTGTTAGCTCCAGGTTAAGGACGTCAACAGAGGGCGCTCTTCTCTCCCTGCAGGACTGCATGGCTGGTTAATCCCTCTTCTTCTTCTTCTTGGGTTTTTGCTGTAGTCTCCCAGGAGGAGGTCGCGAAAGCTCTCCGGACGAGTCTCTGTTTGACCGATTAAACCATAATCCCTTTGAGCAGTCGGGAGCCTCAGACAGCAGCACAGAGCAGCAGGAGAAGATCTGTCCTGTAATCTGCAGACGCTGGTATGAATGTGGGTTCACGCATGTCAGTGACGACAGCGACGACCAAACTGTCTCTGCTGAAGCTGCTGAATAATCATTTCTGACAGCCAGACATGAAAACATTTACATTTATTTCCATCGTTCAATAAATCTGCAGCTGCAAGAGCCGAATCCAGCACACACACACACACACACAATGCTGAAACTGACCTTTTTTTTAAAATTAATGATTAATATGCCACTTATGTTCCACATTCATGTGTTGGTCTATGAAAACACAACCACAACTTTCTACAGAAAACTGCTCATTTAGTCCAAAAACCAAAAGTACTGACTTCATTGTCACAAACCATAAAGAAAAGCTGAATTGAGGGAAATCGCTTGGATTGATTAATCGACTCACTGGTGGTTTGAGTGGTAAAGCTGCAGAGACGAGGCGTGGAGCAGCGGAGCCGCCTGGTCTCAGATCAGTTACACGAGTGAAAGTGAATTACGAGCAGACACAGAAAAAACTGAACAGAAACATCGTGTGACGCTCGAAGGAAACGCTCAGCAGCTCACATGTTGCTGCTGCTTCAGTCCAACATGTGTCTGTGTGAGACCCGCACACGCCGACACACACGAAGCCGCTGATGAGCTGCTGATTCGTCCTGTCATCGGGAAACACACACGCAGATGTTACTGTCCAACAGCGTCTTTATCTGGACGACTGGAAGGACACAACTGACACAAACTACATTATAAATGATTCAACAAC
>JAQFJA010000009.1:20697758-20716294 GCA_029874485.1 Naso brachycentron | reverse complement strand
CCATTGACTACCAGTGTTTGAGCTAAGCTAATTAGCGGTGGGTGATCTCTGCCCGTCTCTTCCTTGTTACTGCACACACGGTCGAAAGAATGGGATCTATCTTCTTGTCTGGAGCTCAGGAGGGAGGCAGATCAAAAAGGAAAATAAAGTTGGCACATCCCTTTAAAAGTGAAGTGAAAACCACTTCTCTGTCCTGAAGCGATAACAGCTTAGATATTTTTCTTTGCAGACAATCACAAGAGAAACTGTTAGTCTACATCATGTACCTCCACAGTGTCTGGCAGAGCAGTGTCCAGCATGGTGAGGACGGTCAGATAGGTGCCCAGGTAAGGAACCACTCCACTTGAGGTGCTCTGCAGGCAGACATGAACACACACATGAACACACACACTGTGGGTTCCAGCAGCAGCAGCTTGTGTCACTGTATCTGCTTATTTGTGCCTTTTGAATACAGTCATTATCTTGTTTTTTTCTGAAAGGGTTGAGAGCGGACGACATTTACACAAGACACGTCCCAGTTAGCAGCACTGTGGGTTCATGTTACCCGCCAGGAGAATGTGCATATGACTCATAAAAGACCCCGCTCTGGTCTATTATTACTGTCCTATAATCCTGGAGATCTGAGGCCATCTGAAACCCGTTCAGCCTGGAGAAAGGCTAAAGATAGGTTTGGGTCTCTGCCATGCCAAGATACTCCACCCACACTGAGGCAGTCAGCTCTCTTGTAGCTTTTGCAGTTGTATAAAATAAAAGGGATTTTGTGCATGTTTGTTGGAAAAGCTGAAACTAAACCCTGTCTCAGGCCAATGACATGAGACGTGATCCCATTTTGCAACATTCCCACTGTGAAACAGCACAATGAACATGGCAGAGAAAAGCGGTTGCTGCTTAGTGTTAAGGCTGAGGTGGAGAGCAGTGATATACGGCACTGGGCTTTGACTCATATCCTCAAAACATGTCAAGCTTTCTCATCTTGGGTTTTGACTTACCATCTGTCTGGGGATCGGACACCGCTTGGATATCTTTGGAGAAATGTTATCCACAGTCGCTTGGCCTCCATCCTG
This sequence comes from Naso brachycentron, assembly GCA_029874485.1. Classification (NCBI taxonomy): domain Eukaryota; kingdom Metazoa; phylum Chordata; class Actinopteri; order Acanthuriformes; family Acanthuridae; genus Naso; species Naso brachycentron. The sequence continues at coordinate 20,715,230 of JAQFJA010000009.1, read as the reverse complement.
ACAAAGTAGGACACACGGAGCTATAATCAGTTGAAGGTTGTATGCACAATCAATCTAGTATGATTTCTTTTTATGCATGCACACGTGTTCATGTATATAAACACTCAACTGTATGCTTGCACAATCGTGTACAAAGGAGCTTTTAATGAAGGGAGTGACTGGGTTGAGAAATTTTCCATAGTAGAAAATATTTATTAAACATCAACTTGGATATCCTGTTTAAAAATTATCTTGTGGAAACAGAGGTGGCCACTTCAAAGTCTTGTCTTATTTGGGTTTGTGTGCTGAATGTGTTAAAAAACAGTGATTACACTTGAAGTAAATCTATGACTCACTGGGTTTATATAGATAAAAGTTAGTGAAAGGCAAGGCCTGAATACTTCAACACTGACTGGTGAAAAGAAGGAAAACTATGTTAACAAAAGTAAACAAACAGGTTTTTCCCAGCAAAGAATCTATTTGAATGTTACTGTGAAAAAGCAAACACTAGTTTAGGTTTTTTTATTGTTTTGTGCAGAGATCTATGCGTGACCTATTGACTTAAGGGGCCTTTCAGTGAATCTGAACACAAGGCTCCTCTCACGCAGCTGCCCAGCTGAGACGACATAAAACAAAAAAAGGGAACATGGTGTGCTTGAGGCCGCTTGTTTCACATTAACACTCTGTTAAACATTTCTTTAATCGTATTTAATGATTAAAAAGAGAAATCCATATACTTTGAATGCTTAGAAGACAATCATTTCGGTATGTGAAACATTCTTTGTACTGCGTTACTGATCTGCAGACATATCTGATATGGATTCAGTTCACTAAGGGCTTTTCTCTCAAAGTGACTGCTGCGACCGAAAGTATGCAACAGCTGCAGGGGACCGACTTGTTTGCACCAGTAAACATTAACCCTTAGATGCACAGGCAGGTCACAAATGAACTGTATGCATTTCCTGTGGAGGTTTATCACAATATAAGTCACTTTTGTTCGCTATACACAACATTGACTGTAGATCACATCTCATCTATCACTGCCACCATTCACCAACTTTATTTTACACCATGAGACAGTTTTACATTCTTACGAGTATTGCATCGTCCGTACTTTACACCAAAGGGATATCACTTAACTAATAGCTTTTTTCTACACACCGAGTGTCTGCTAATAATTCTATTATCCAATTATTACCTTGTTTATGGCTCATTAACTAACATTAGCTAACAAAGTTGTGGACAAACTGCAGCCTGCTATCTAACATTACTGTAGTTGTGGATGGACTGTTGGCATTAGCTTAGGAGCTAAGCAATTTTCGAGGCTTAGCTAGCTAATTGGCTAAATAGCATAACTTAGAGTGATACTCTGATATTTGTAGGGGTGGGTATTGGCAAGGACTTCATACGATACGATATGCATCAAGATACATGGGTCACAATACTATTATATCACGATACATTACCATATTCCACAGAGTTCGCTGAAAATGTAAAAACATGGCTGACATGCAAGTTGCTGCGTACGGTCTGAGTAGTCTTACCACATCACATCTAACTGATAACTCAGTGGGCAAACTGAGTCAAAACAATTTAATTTAAAATTTCCTTTCTAATTCATTTGAGCGGTGTCAATGTTACTGTCATAACATCAAAATGAAAAATGAGTCTAAGTGCACACTTTAACTCTACACACTGAAATTGAAAACATGAAAATAAAGTGCATAAGTGTTCTCTTTTGTTAGGGCTGGCTTCACGATTCAATGCAGCATATCACCAAAATAAATAGTGCGATATATTGTTGTATCCATTTTTTTAGCCCAGCCCTAAGAAGCTCCAAGAAACTTTGATGCGAAAAACAAAATATTACAAATACTAAATGTTTCTTGTGTGAAATAATGTAATATATTTAAAAAACAGAAAATTTAGGTTATGATATTGTGCAACTTGACCTACTTATGGAGGAGTGCAGGTTCCAGTCACAGGTGCATCTAAGGTGTATTTACTATCAATAAATTTAACGATTGTAAATGATTCTAACACTCAAGTTGTTCTTGACCCATTTATTGAAGAGTGTAGATTTTTTACAAACAGTAAATCTACAGTTTAAAGCTGTAAAAAGCCGTTTTTTAAAGAAGTTTTCTTCTCACCTCCACCAGGAGCTCTCTGCTGGTCAGGACACAGTTCTCGTCGGGGAAGGTTTCACAGAGGTTATCAAACGCGGCCATGCTATCTCTGCAAAAAGAGCAGAGAAAATGTGTCATAGTTATGCAGCTTTTTGGTTCAAAGGCAGATACTTTAATAATTATCTATTTAACTGAATAACCTGGTTTATAATTTTGCATTTGAATAGCCTGCTTAGTGCATGATCACATGCTTATGCCGTAAAAAGAACAACATGAGGTTATGCTTCAGTTATCTGTGACATTATAGTGACTTATTGCAGTGCTCATGACCTGACATTGAATTTGGGTCACTCAAAGCAAGACATTTGCTACTTTGCTCTGTCAGCGACACTGAATTGCACTTGATGAGGGCTCAGTGTCCTCGTTAAAACACAATTAAGCAGGCAGCAATATAAACACAACCATAGAGACAGAGCAAAGGCACGGCCTTTGGCTGTAACCCAGCGCTACCTGCTGACAACAGCCCAGGTCTTCCTCAGCCTGTAAACGGCGTTAGACTGAAGAGCCGACAGGATCGCCTTGAGAGAGGAAAAGTTCTTCAAACGACGACAGTCCTGCAGAAGAAATAAACTTAAATTAAGAGGATTCATTTCATTTTTTTATCAAATATTTCTCTATTCATGTTTCGTATTGAGGACTTCCTCTCATATTAAAAAAAGTTCATTTTTTTGGCACATTTAGCCTTACAATAAGCATAAGGATCATATACGATGCTCTACAGTATATGACAACCGGTGCAGTCCTGAGAGCTGGGGCCTGTTGCTGACGTCACCGCGAGCCGAAAAATGCTCGTTTTAAAAGACGTGAAACTCGCTGAATGTTTAGTGGTGTCCTCTCATGTTCCAGCACTTAAACACGAAGCTAAACACAGATATAAAACCCAAAAGTGTCTCTTTCAGCTGCTTCATGAAACAAACAATAAACTGTTTTAGGTTTGCATATCTGTGTTTAGCTTCATGTTTTAGCATCAGTACACGCGAGGACACCACTAAACATTCTGCAAGCGTTTACTGTAATTTTAGACAGATGGTCTGAGTGCACATGCTCCTCCATTGTTTTCAGCTAGCGGTGACATCAGCAATGAGTTCCAGCTCTCAGGACTGCGTCTTTGATCATATTAATGCTGTGGAACATCAGATATGATTGTAAATATTCTTATTATAAGGCTTAATGTGCAAAAAACTGAACTTCTTCTTTAAGGCTCAGTGGGCCACAGGAAGGAACGTGTGTTCTGACAGTCAGAATTCATCACTCAGGTAGTTTTGGCTGACCTGAGCCACTCTGATCCATTTCTCTATGATGCGGGCCCTTTGAGCCGGTGTGGTGAGAGGCCGGCGGGAGGAAGTGGGACTGGCGCTGGCGTCTGTCGGCCAGCAGAGCAGGGACATGATGACCTGGTTGGTAACGGCATTGAACTGTGCAATGGTGGCTCGGATGGTGGGAGACATGTTTTCCTTTTTGTCTCTTTGTGACCACACACAGCCCAGGCACTGGTAAGGCACCACTTTGGCAAAAAGACCCTGAAATACCATAAAAGTCAATCATCGGCATTTAATCACAAATTCACAACAACAGAAATGTTGATGTGAAACAAAAAAATACATCCTCTCACGTACAGAGTCCATTCGGGTGAGCTGTTCAGCAATGGCTGCAGCAGAGAAATCCATGATGCCACCTTGATCCATGGAGTTGTCACATCCGGAATCTTCATCACCTGAACCCTCGTCATTCTGCTCCAGGTGTGACTGCACAGGACTGACATTTGTCTCCGTTTCTGAAGAAGCACACAGAGGAGGAGTCAAGAAAGAGTGAGCATGGCTTTTTGCAGGTGGATTTGGACACTGTTGACCTCTGACAAATGTCTTCACTTTCTGCCCTGTAATTTGGCGGAAGATCACCTTCTTTTTGTAACGTCTTGAGCAGCGCCTCGGCCTGCGCAGCCAACGAGCAGAAGTTGGGCTGACTGTGTAAGTTGTCGTAAACTGCAGAGCTGATCCTCAGGTGATCCAGCAGCAACCTGAGAGCCGCATGCAGGGGAGGATCCCTGAAGTCCTCACTGTATTCATCCAACCATGTCTGGACAAAGGCTAACAGAGGGCTGAGGAGGCAGCGGAACAATCATTACAGTGTGACCTTTTAAAAGAGTGGCACACTAAAACTGACAAGCACACTGAATTGTAAAGTCAAAGTCATCCACCCACCTTCTGTAACATTCGCTGTTATCCAGATCTGAGGCAGCATTGTCTCTGCAGGGACAAAAAACTCACTTCAGGCTTTTTTTTTGGTATACTTATAAACCATTATTTGTTCCTGCTGTGCAGGCAGCAAACTCAGTGCATGCCAACCACAGTCTAAAACCACTCTGTGTATAATTGCTGTTGTTGGAGGCCTCAAGCTAATGAGCACCTGCTATGTACTTATTACTACATCAAAGGTGGCAGGAGATAGTTGCTTTGTCAGGGACATAATGTATAAAAAGATCCTGATGTAACACAATGACTTTTTTATGAGCAACAACCAAAGTTGTTTTCCCAGAATCAAACACAAAAGAGAGGGCCCTGGAGGCAAGCTAGCACTTCCCATTGACTACCACTATTTGAGCTAAGCTAATTAGCGGTGGTGCCCGTCTCTTCCTTGTTACTGCACGCAGAGTTGAAAGAATGGTATGAAAGAAAAGAACAAACCAAATCAGGCATACATTTGCTCCAAAAAGTGACTGTACCTCTGGAAGAGCAGCTCTAGGAGATTTGTGGTACTAGTGAAGGTTCTGTATGTGGAGAGGAAGATCCTGCTGTAGTCCTGCTCCTGGCAGCCAGGGTCCACGAGGTGATTCACAAGCAGGTCAAGGGTAGCAGCCTTCAGACGGCGCACCTTGCACGTCCGGTACTTGACAAATGCACAACTTAGTCCCTTCTCTTTGGGGTTGGAGGAAGGGACGGGCTCCCGGCGCAGAGTTACTCCATAAACAGCCCCATCCTCAAACTCCTCACCCCATTCCTGTACCGGGTTCTACAGAGGGTAGAGGCGGGAAACAATGTTTAAGGTTTACACCAACACTCACACTGAGGGAGTGGCTACCATCAAATGCCTTTCATGTGTCTCCAACATATACAGGTGCGGGTCAAATACACAAATATGTATATAGTCATGTTACTGGTCACAACATTAGGGTCAGGCTGGGCAGTATAGGAGGTAAAAATAGCAGCAAAGCCTCTATGGCCAAACAGCAAGGTGAATGTACGCATACACACGCACACAAACAAGTGACACAACACCAATGAGACTCACACTGATCTCACATGAGCCACAAAAACACCATACTATTTGCTTACAGTCATAACCAGCATTAGAAACCCGCAGAGCCTGCACAAACAGGCTAGTGTGTAAGACAATTGCTATCAGATGTTCGTCCACATGCAGGTGTTAGCCGCTGCTTAGTCTTCAGTTCTACAACTGCTCGGCTGAAAGTTCCCAGACGTTTGTAGGTTCACATGAATGTTTATGGACAAATACGGGATTATATAAAAGGTTAAGGCAGCCAATAGAACACCAAAGCAAAACACCAAAACACTGCCTAAATGTCAGAGAGCTCCCAGAACTCGTCCTCTGATGACCAGTATTAAAAGAGGAGTCTTAGTTTAGCAGGGGGTGGGATGATTGGGTTCAAACATACCACTGCTTCATTTCATATTCAGACAAAAAGTCTGACCTTGTTTCATCTCTGTGAGAGATTTCAATCAGTGTGTGCCATTAATCCTCCAGCATGCTCGACAGCACTTAACACGACATGCAGAAGGGAAACAGTGTTGATCGAAGGTGAAGACTGAGTGTCTTTTCAAGCTTTCAGATGAAGCAGAATGAGACATCAGCTGTGACGCATAATTTAAAACAGTCCAAAGGAGCAGCTTAACAAACTGAGCACCAACTGCATAATGAGGCCACGTCTTATACAACACAGTAACAACACTGACTCATTTTTGTCTTTATAGCAGAGCTGCAACGATTAATCAAATAATCAGTTGTTAGAAAATTCATCACTAACTGTTAATGACTGATAATACTGACTGATAATCGAAGAACCGTTTAAGTCATTTTTTAAACATGAAAATGTCAGAAAGAGTTGCTGTTTGTTTAGACTATTAAATGTGAGGAATAAATGAGGAGTGTTTGTGTTTTGGCCTGTTTGGACACAATGAGCAATTTCAAGACATCACATTAGGCTCTGGGAAATTTCATAGAATAAACGATTAATCGATTAATCATTGAAAACGATTGACAGATTAATAGATAATGAAAAATAATTGTTAGTTGCAGCCTTGCTTTACAGTTTACCTGTTCACAATCCAAATCACACTCGGCATCACTGCACACACTGTCTATGTCTTCAGTACTGTCGGTGAAATAGATTTAATCCCATCACCCACATGCTGGCGCTGCGTATGGGCAAGACCACTACGAAACCATACGCATCACGATACATGGGTTACAATAAGATTACATCAAAATATACTGTGACACGATGCACATTTTGAAGTTCAAAATAGTTCACTGAAAATGTAAAACCAGATGCAAGTTACTGTGTACGATCTGGGTATTCTTCAAACATCACATCTCATTATACTGATAATTTAACTGAAAAATTGAGTCAAAACTATTTAATTCAAAGTTTCCTTTCCAATTTACTCGAGTAGTATTGGAAAATTACCAAGCACACTGATGTAGCTGCCAAAAAATCGAAATCAAAAATAAAATTTAAGCGTGCTCTTGCACTCTAACTGGACACACTGACACAGTGGACATGGAAATTGAGAGCATGAACATAAAGTGCATGAGTGTTCTTTTGTCTGGCTTTTGTTTGTTCTTCAAGGTTGGGTTTTGGCAAGGACTTCACGACGATACAAATCACGATACATGGGTCACGATACGATACACATATTACAAAAATAGAGACTGAGATTTACTGACTTTGTGCAAGAGTGAAGCCACAAATCTGCTGGAGCCTACATCCGACATTTCCTTTACCGCAACTGAGCATCTTTTATTGCAAAGGCCCATTTTTCCCAAATATTTTGGTCAAGTTCAAACTTGATGACCCAATTTTCAATCTCAAAGCCCAAACAGATTTAATCAAAATGACATTGCTGTGAAATCATCTTTAAAAAAAAAAAAAGCTCCTTCCCTGTAACAGAGGAGATTAAGCAGCAGATATCAAACAAAACTTCATGTGTAAAGTCAGTGGAGCGCTCCTGTAAATGCCTGATGCAAATCACCGTCAGACTCAGCGCCAATAACATTCTGCACGTGTCCTAAATAATCCATCTGGACATTATGCAAATGCTTCACAAGTTAGAGCTCCTGGAATGAAAGCAGGTACATATTTAATGTTTCCAGAGCTGCAACAATTATTCAAATAATCGATCAATCCATCATTAGAAATTACTATTTTGATAACCGATCTATCGTTTTAGTCATTTTATTTTTAAAGAAAGTTAAACGAGTTGCTGGTTTAGCCTCTTAAATGTGAGAATTTGCTGCTCCTTTGTGTCATTTATTATAATAATTGAGGAGTTTTTGTGTTTTAGGCTGTTTGGAGAAAAGACACAATTTAAAGGTGTCACACTGGGATCAGGGAAATTAAGATGAGCATTTTTTCTCACACTTTTTTGACATTTCATGGAATACAATCGATAATGAAAGCAATCGTTAGTTGCAGCCCTAAATGTTTTAGCTTTTTGATCTCAATCTCTCCATAAAGTTACATGTCTAACAGAAACTTTTTAGTGTATCCGTATTTTGTTGGAGCTTTAATGTCACATTTTTCCGTATAGAAACAGAGCGAGCCTTTTTGATGAAGACGCTGCCTGTGCTCCAAATAATTATTTAAATTCAATTATCTTCACCTGCAGCCTGCATCCTCTAATGTAAATGATTATTCAAATGTGTTCATGCAAAGACGAACGCTTGGCTGCTGTGTGTATTGGTGCTTACCAGTATCACACAAACCCTTTTGTCACTCGTAGAAACTAGAGTCATTTGTCAGCCATACAGATGGTAAACTGTGCATTGTGTCGCCGTGTTACTCTGACTGTCAGTGATGGCGGTGCTGAGCACTGCTAACAGCCAAACCTCGAATCACAGGAAGAAAACTTGACACTTCTGCCTGCAGTTGTTGTGTAATCTGCTAAACTTGGAAGCAACAGCTTTTATTGTGACTGAGAGAGCAGATCGTGGAGCGAGAGTGGGTCTCAAGTACGGCTGCAACCAATGATTATTTTTTACAATAAATCGATTAATCATTTATTCCATGAAATGTCATGAAAGAAAAATGCCCAGTGTGACGTCCTCAAACTGCTTCTTTTGTCCCAACAACAGCCCCCAACTCAAAGCAGCAAATCCTCACATTTTGAGGCAAAACAAGTAATTATTTTTACTTTTTAATTTGAAAAATAGTTGTCAATTAAGTTTCTATCAGTTGATTAATTATTTGAGTCATTATTGCAGCTCTTGTCTCAAGTGGCTTTATATCTTTTTGTCATATTCAAACAAAGATCAAAGCTGATATTTGGTGAACATCCTTACTCAGTTTGTGCAGCCTGAACAGTTTAGTGCTTATTTCCAACAAACTGAACCTCAATGTTGAGCAATGTGTTTTCTTTTTCACTCTTATTTTGTAAATCCCATCGGAACACCTTTGGGTGTTTTATATTAAGTATTTATTTTTATTTTGAAATCTGAATTCTTACATAAACCCCAATTTTAATGCACAAAAGGCACAAACTGAAGCTTACACAAACCTGCGGGCTGCAGAGTGAGTACAGATTTGTTGTGGGATAAATGAAGCTTCAAAGCCAAGTGGGCCTTGGAGACTCAGATCTCTTCACATATGAATGAGAATAAAATTAATGGAAACAAATGACTCCAGAAATCGTTGCTGACTTAATTTATCGATTATCAACACTTGTCTTACCATCGTCAACTCCCATTTTCCCATCTCGTCCGCTCGCTTATGGAGAGCTTTCCATCTCGACACGAATCGTTGGACTGAAAATCAATTTCCACCTCGTCAGACAGAAACTTTAAGGCTTCATCTTGATCTAATAAAATCGGTTTTGTGATGATCTTGCTTGGAACTACATGAACGCGCCTGTATAACAATTAGAAACACGATTTTCACCCGAAAGTCTTCGCTACATTGTGCGCCTGCATACAAATGTGTGACGCTGCGTCTGCGCCAAACGCACAAACAAATCTGAACTGTTCCAACTTGTTTCTGCCTGTGAGGCTGAAACTCTGTGAGCTTTATAGTGGGAGGTGACCTTCCGCTGAGAGGAGGTGTGTCTGTGTGTGTCAGTGTGTGTGTGTGTGTTTTTGTGTGAAGGAGGTTTCAGTGCAGTGTGTCAATGATTGTCTCATATTTTGAAGCAATGGTTTGGAAAATGTGCTTATTCGCTTTGTTGTCCTGAGTTTAAGACAAACAGTGTGTTTATGCAGGGAGGCTGCTGTTGGAACAAAACTACTGAGCACCTATGACAGTTTGCAGTTGTAGACTAAACGTTTTTCTATAAAATTTAAAGTGAAACTAGACAACTTTTTGGCTTAACTTTGTCATTATGATGTGTAACCTGATTAAACAGTGTTAACAGTGGTTGAAAAATGAAACCATTCGCTGCTAAATTGGTCTCCAATAAGTCCTGTTTTCACCAAGATATTTTATTCACCACCGGGATGAGGGTTTGGCGGGAAAATGAAAAATCAGTGACACTCTCTGTACTCTCTGTCCTGATTGGCCGGTCTATGCTGCGCTTCTTAGCGACAGGTGATGTCAGCACGAGCTGATTAGCTCACGAGCTCTGACTTGCCACACTGTCAGTCGGCTCGAGCTCGAGCTGAGACGGACCAGTTTACTCCGCTGCAACTTTCCCTGCAACCGTTTGGTCTCAGTTCAGACTGGACTTAAAAGAGAGAGACAACAAACGGAATAAAACACGAGCCAGCGAAATTGGCTGCAGCAGAGTTGCTTCCCAACGAGTCTCATGCTACAGCTAACGTTAGCTTGCTAGCTCGCTTGCATAAGTTATCTTCTGCAACTTTAGATAAGTCATTTGCTATTGTCCCATTTTTCAGGCTCCAAATGTGAAACATGTCATTTCTTTGAAAGCTCTGTAATAACAGGCCTTCGTTTCATTTTACTCTGATAATAAACCAGATTTAATACATAATTTCATTTATATATGGCAGTTTGACAGTCTACAATTACCATTCAAATAGCTGCGGCAGCAGTCTACGACAAACAGTTGATGGGTTATGGAAAGGGGCGGGGCTTAGGTGTAGGGGTGGGACAAGCCATGACCAATGTGTTTCTATAAAGTTTGGCCATGTTTCATGAATCCATTTGGAGGTTATATGACTTTTCGCGACAAGACACTCCCATTGTCACGCCCCCTTTAGCCAATCGGTATGAACACAAACACACCTTCACGCACACACAGACACACACACAGACACAGACACACACACACACACACAGACAGACAGAGCTGCTGGTCACGGCGGTTGCAGCTCACTCAGCAGCTCTTGTTCGATCCTGTGTCCTTGGGTGAGATACTGAAGCCCAAACGGCTCCTGATGGCTGTTCCAGTGGTGTGTGAATGTGTGTGTGCGTAAGTTCCTGATGAGCTGGTTGGCTCTTAGTAGAGGTCACCATGTCGTCAATGTGTGTGTGAATGTGTGAATGCTGACTTGTGTTGTAAAAGCACTCTATAAATACAGTCCATTTACAATTCTAGGTAGTAAGATCTCCTCCATGTTGTCTTCTTGTGAATTAGAATCAAGGTGGTTCAAACATGTAGACTCTTCACGAGAGCTGTGGGTTTCCTGACCACCTTTACCTGAGCTCTAACACAGTGAACTGTAATGACACACACTAAGAGGCTCCTTTGCCAGTGGAGCATTGATGAAGCCCTGAAGATCGTTTGAAATAACAGACGGTGCAATACTCGGTGTCAGTCTTTACTTCATTAAAAACTGGAGAGCATGGGATGGGAGCATCAAGTCAAATTCATATTGTCATCGTAATATTAATTGTGGAAAATATTAGACTTTAGTATTATTATGAAAAAAAATTTCACTAGATGACAGAACAACCAAAATTCAAAGACTTCACTGAAGATTAATTTTGAATGTCTAAACTGTGAAAACATCTCACTCTTTAATCAAAGCAACTACATTTCATCACTTAAAGGGACGGCTGAGTATTTTTGAAGTGTGGTTGTATGAGGTACTGATGCATTGTCAGTCTATTACCTTCTGCAGATGGCCTTTAGGAGTGTCAGTTCCACGCTAAATTTAGAATTATTTTACCGGCTTTAGTTTGCTGCCAGCCATTTATTTCAGCACATTTTTTCAGCTGTAGTCCCTCCATGTATTACAGCACCCACTCGCACCAGCTTCTGCCGCGCACTGAATCACTCCACAAATCAGTTGTTAAACGAAAGATAGATGGCTATCTGATGGCAAACTAAAGCAGTGAAAAAAATCTTAATTTAGCGAACAATTGCATGGATAGTGATTTTTTCGGTAAGCATTTATATATGAGGCTGAAAAACCCGTCTGCAACAATACAATGCTGACTCCTCTGCAGAGGTTCCTCCCCGGTTCCCCTGAAAGTGACACCGCTGAACTCCATCTGCAGAAGGTCACAGACTGACTCTGTGGAAGTACCTCATACAACCCCACCTGAAAAATACTCAACTACCCCTTTAAGTAAATCATTTTTAGACATATTTGTCCCCCAGTGTCAAATAAACTATTGTCACCCTCTTCAGGGTCAACATCATGAGCACTGATGATCACAGCTGATCTGATGAACAGCTAAAAATTCAAGGCCTGAATCTCAAAACCTTTTAAAGACACTGAACCATTGAATCAACATTAGTAACCAGAGTCTCTAGCCTCTGTAGCAAATCCAAGCCAATTAAGGAGATAAAATGTAAAGCTGGTGCTTGTTAAATAAATGAAAGGCAGCTTGTAGCAGCAGTCTGAAGCTGGTAAATGTGAAGAGACATCTGATTTTATTAAAGCTTTATATTAAAAACGGGAGTTTGATTCACAGATTTAGGCTTTTATAAAGAGGTTTTCTGCTATCAGTTCAAGGAATGCCTGGCACCTTGTGCATGCTGCCAACACAATAACAAGAAACGCTCCATGACCTCCCATCCGCAGCAGCTGCTCAGTGAACGGTTCAACGTTACAAGGCTGAGAGAAGTTTGGAGGAAGGCAGAAACTGGATGAAGAGCAGCGGCAGAGAGAAGACACGGATGCTGGTTTCTGACAGGTGCAGCTGCTGTGAGGTTGTTAGGGCACACTCGTGTGGCTGGTGAAGTCCACAGCACACCGGGTGCAATTTACTGCCGTGCTTTTCTACATTTGAATCAAACTTGAAACAGAAATACAGACTGTGAACATACACTTTTTATGTGACAAAATGCACATGACTGTGTCCTCAAAAATCCCACAAGTTAAAGGCGCTAGATACAAAATTAGATTTCAGGAAAAACATTTTTTCCAAGTAAAGAACTCGTGTCATATTGACGTCTAGAATGGAAAGTGACGTCACACGCCCTCTGTGTGTTGTTATCGAGCCTCTCTCTTTCTTTGTTTTGGTGGCTGATGGCCGCATGTTCATGTTAGTTCATGTGAACCCCTCCCTTCAGAACTGTTGGCCCCGCCCCCTTTTTAAAAATGCTGCAGTGAGGACGAGCATATTGTCATATTTAACCCAGACCCAGCTAACATTACAGACGAGAAGGCTAACATCATAAACTGTTCAATAATCACATAAACGCTCTTACACTGTTTTGTGATTGAGATTGCCGTGCTTTGAAGAAACAGACAACTAGACGTTTTTGCACTTGAGATAACATCACATTGTCAACCAGCAGATGCTGGGACGGCTGAGCTAATGCTAACCGCTAGCAGGGCTCTGGCCACTCCTGAGCAGAGAGCTGCTGAGAACAGCGGGTGGGGCGGGTGGAGTGTCAGGGGAAAGGGGGGGTGGCTGACACACAGGTTTGTTTTGGTGTAAAGCTGACACAGAACTGCCACCACGAGAAGGGAATTGATTTTGTAAATAGCTCCTTTAAGACATATTTTAAAATGCAATCGTTATTTTGCAACCAAATTGTGTTTACAGACAGACACGAGTCATATTATCTTTCATAAAATCGTGTTTCAAAGTGGTGAAGTTGTGGCCTGCGCCCAGTCCCTGCTTGGGTACAACTGAGCCCAATCACGATACTATCAACTGTTATCGAAGGACCTGTTAACACGCCGTCGCAGGTTTTTTGGAATCAGAGTCATAGACAGAAAAAGTCTGAACAGCAGCACAACAAAACTATTAACTTCCTGTTCATTGTGACTGTTTGGCCTTTTTAGCTCTTCAAAGTTCCAAACATACACATTTTCTAGTATTATCAGTGCCAACACTCAATCACGAGTACGATTAGGAGTTTCACAGACATAGCGACATTACGTTATCGACAGTTTCACCTCACTGGAATCATAACATACATGTGCCTACTTACTGCCTTACACTGTGCTCCAGTCACTTTTCTTTCACCATCTGCTTAGCAATACTTTGACAGTGCACTTCTACACCTTCACGTGTTAATCAGTCCACTCCCTATGAGTCCTTCTTTTTCTCCACTGTCTTAGTGAAATTCTGGATGTCCTTGGCCATCAGCTGGGGCTCCTCCATGGCAGCAAAATGGCCACCGCTGGCCATCTGTGTGAAAGTCAGGAGTTTACGGTACTTCTGTTTGACCCATAATTTGGGAGTGTGCATCAGCTCATTGGGGAAGCAGGCGAACCCAGTCGGGACATTCACTAGTATCCTGTGAAGAGACGAGGACTTGTGAGCTTATGTTTAATGGGGGTGATGGATAATTATTTTCACATTTCACATATGAGGTTGGTGCAAGCCTTAACTCTTCTCTAAATGCACATGAATGTCTTCGTACGCCCGTCATGGCAGGGTTTGTTTAGCTCTGCAGCATCTGATCAGCTGATCAAAGGATCATCCATCACAGTGTGAAACTCGGTGAAGTTTCACTAAAGCTGAATGTGTCATCTTGCCATCGGGCTGCTGCTTTTTAAAAAAACACATACGGTTCATACCACCGCAGCCTGAACAGACGGCTCACATTAAGGGAAACTGGGAGAACTTGCATTTTAGTCACAAAGCCCAATGAATGAATGAATGAGACCTTCAGCTGTTCGTCACCACTTTCACCATCTAACGAGAGCAAACTCGCAATATCTGCGACCAGCAGTTTATGACAAACGGTTGATAGGTTATGAAAGGGGAGGGGCTAAAGTGTATGGGCAGGTCAAGTCATGAGTAATCAAAGTGCATGCGTGTTTTATTTTTAAATTTATGATCCTGTGCTTTTGTGTTTAACTTCCTGCTTTTTGTTTCATTATTATTATTATTACTACTAGTAGTAGTAGTGTTATTATTATTTGTTTTGACACTGCCATATGTTTTCTTTGCAGGAAAGTTCAGATGTTGGTATATTGTGTTGCATGTTAAATGCATAATTGTATAAAAGTAATAAACATATATTTTCAAAAAAAGGAAGTGTGTGTGTTTCTGCAAAGCTTGACATTTAGAAGCTCTGCGCCTTTTTGTTACAGGCCACTCCCACTGCCATGCCCCCTTTTAGCCAATTGGCATGAACACCAACGCACACCTTTACACACACACACACACACACACACACACACTCACACACACACATTTGACCTCCATGCAAAATTTTAGGTTCCCTGTGGCCGCCAAAGAGTGAAGAATTTTTGTGGTCAGACGGACGGACGGGCAGGCGGGCAGACAGGCAGACAGGCAGGCAGACAGGCAGACAGGCAGGCAGGCAGACAGGCAGACAGGCAGGCAGGCAGACAGACAGACAGACAGACAAGATAAGTGGTTAAGCGTTAAGGTATGTTGAAGCTAAAGCCAGAGTTTCCTGTGGCTCTCTTCTAACCCGGCTGGATCACCATGGTAACTTATGCTAAACGTAAACTGGTCCGGACTAGGTCATGTTCAGAGTTTCTGCTTGAAATCGGCTATAAAAAGAGCCCGTCTCTCACAAGTAAAGCCCTTTTGGACATGGCGTCACCTTTTTTGCCTAATCCATTCGATTTATGAGCAAGAATTTTGAGAGGCTCTCTAAGGAGGGAGACGGTGTTCAGGGATCGGAGTGATCTGCTGGCATTTTCTGACAATATTCTCTATGAGCGCTGCAGATTCTCAGCTGAGGGAACACGTGACATGTGCAAACTCGAGGATGCGAACGTTACTAATGCCACAAGACGAAGCCGTGCACTGACACAAACTGTCTGCATCGCATTGCGCCTTTTTGCCACGGGAACCTACACGCATTCAGTTGGTGATGCAGAAAATCTGAGCAAGAACACTGTATGCTGCATCCATCTATCTATTTATCTATCTTTTTTTATTTTTCACACATCCAAATTGGGTCATGGGGTAACTGACGGTGCACGTGTACCAATCAAAGGACCCTTAGGGGAAAACGAAGCTGATTATGTGAACAGAAAGTCTTTTCACAGCATCAATGTTCAGGTACACAACTTGGTTTAAATGTGCTATGCCAAGTTTACACTTCTGAGATGTGCACTTATGACATTAGAAATAAGCATTTAGAGTCAGATTGACTGAGTGGTAAAATAAATACATGAGCACATTAACTTACGAATTTACACAGTCAGCAATTTTTTGCCAGCAGTCCTCTCTGGCCTTGTTGGCAGCAACAGTTTTGCTTTTAGCCATTATGATTTTTTTGTACTCCCTCCATGATTATAATTTACTCCTCCTGACTGAAACATGCCGCGCGACAACGATTCATTTTTGCTGGAAGAAGAGTCGAATGATGATCAAACGCCTCTTTTTATGGGAACGCACACAAAATCTCAGCAGGAGAACCTGGCTTGACAAAGCAAGTTGATAACCACCGTTGTGGTGCTCATTATCTCTGATTGGAGCTTTAGGTTTTGTTGAGCTGGCTCTCACAAAGAAAGCCTCGCTGTGTTGAGCTGGCTTCATAGTACAGCCCTCTGGTCGCAGCTAAAAAAAATCTTTATTGGAAAAACAAATGACTTCAGCATTTAGAGTTTCTGGTTCAGGGTCTGAATCAGAATTATAAGCTGCTAGATGTGCTGTCAGGTCAACCTAAACAGCCTGTTTCATTACAGCGGGTGTGAAGTTGTGAAAACAAAATGAATAAAAAATAAAAATAAACAATTTTTAAGACACAAATACCTTGCTATTTTTTGTAGTTGGCTATAGTTCTAATGGGTTAGATCATCCAAAAGCACTCAATGGCTGTTTTTGGTCAAAGTTAAGTTTGGTCAAAGCAAAACATGCCAAATCAAGTGATGACGAAAATGTTGAAAAAACCCTGAAAAGACTTGATACAACTGGAAAACTGTTCACAGTTTTGTTGAATTTTTATTTTTCCGTTTTTCATTTCATCAGATTTTTTCATGTGACTTTATCAGTGAACCTGTGGCCCAGGACTCGTGTTTCGCAACATTTACAGTCACTTAAACAGATAGATTAGTTTAAGACAGTGTCATTTGAGTGGCATAATACTAAAAGTGTTTAAACTCTGTGGTCGTCACTCACTTTGAGTGTGGCTGGTCGAGGCCTTTGCCAAAGTTTTCCTTGTAGAACCTCATGGAGGAGATGATGCAACCAGACGTCCAATAGATCATGACATTTGTCAGCAGATCATCCAGTGAGAACTTCCTGCAAGGCACCACACACACAAGATTTCATATTACAGCCATGAAAACACTGGTTTTGCTTTGAAGCTACTGAAGGGACCCATCATTCATCAGTATATTCTGTATCTGTTCTTGATTAGTTCTGTGGACCTTCTCCAAACAAAGACGGCGCTGGCAATACATGCTACCACTGGTGTTATTCAGAATAAGTTTGTGTAAATTCCTTTTTTCTTTCCCGTGTGACTTACCGGGTGAGTCCTCCATCCTCCAGGTTTCTAAAGGCGGAGTCTGTCCATGTGGAGAACTTCTCGAGGATATACGCAGCCAGACCCACTGGAGAATCATTCAGTGCCCGACCTGAGGGGAAAACAGCAGAAAATATTTCATTTCTACATTTATTTATTTTATTTTATTTATTTATTTATTTATTTTTATTTTTAAAGATATTTTTTGGGCTTTTGTGCCTTTATATACAGGACAGCTGAAGAGTGGACAGGAAACAGGG
>JAQFJA010000009.1:20540583-20554237 GCA_029874485.1 Naso brachycentron | reverse complement strand
TAAATTATCGACTTCTCCATTAAACAAATGTAATATTCCAATGTAACTTGCTGTGTAACGTTAAGTAAGCAGTATAGTACAAGTAGTACATGCTAAGTTACGATACTTCTGGTGCATTAAGCTAGGAGGAGGGGCCCAATTTAAATGTTGTGTTTACAAGCAGCAACGGACAAATGCTGCTGACTCCACCTTCAAAAATGAAAATGGAAGGATTGTAAAATATAATTTCAGAATATATGACATACATGAAACTTGATAAGCCTGAAAGAATTTAAAACATTAACACAGTACTGTATTCAATACTGTAGATAAGATCACATTCACACAGTTACACACACACTATGAAGCTGCCCAGTACAGTGAGTGGTTGGGGTTAAAGGCTTTGCTCAAGGGCCCTCAGTGGTGGTCATGTGGGTGGGGCAAGCGGGGCCCTTCACATACCCGACCCACATCAATCCTGCTGCTGCAGGGGGGATTTGCACCGGCGACTCTCCAGTCACAGGCTCGCTTCTCCAACCTTTCAGCCACCAATGGCGGCAGATTAAAGTTCTAGAGTTGATTCCTAATAAAGACCAGTCCCCCGTGAACACAGTGTGGGCACATACGGGTTCAACGAGGTCCGTCAAACAGGGTGGTGAAATGTCATTTAATACAGGTGTGTCAGTAGCTAAATGGAGGAAAAATGGGAATTTTCAGGCTAAACAAACAAGACTTTTGCTCAACTTTCACAAGGTCTAGAACAGAGATGGGCCGCACAGTGACTGCTGAGAAAAAAGACTAAGTTATTGATCGACATCCACTTCAAAAAGAGCCACATGTTATCACTATTTTGTTATGGGATGAAACGGCCATTCAGCACAGAGCTCACAGTAGCTATCAGAGCCGGTTAGGATGAGGCAGAAGAGGTGAAACTAAGTGCCGAGGAGGAGTCTTCCTTTAATCCTGAGCAGCCCTGCAGGACGACGCAGAGGACAGCCTCTTACGTAACACTCAGAGTGCTGCTGCAGCAGAAATGTCCATTAGGCCTGCACACGCACACACACACACACACACACCGCTGCATGAACACTCAATGGACACATGATGCCACAAGCAGTGGCACAGACAGCACTGCACAATGCCATTCATAAAAGGCAGGAGGGCCATAAACATTTGGGCACCCACAAACACAACAGCAGTGCACCTGACCACACACACAAACACACACACACACACACACACACACACACACACACACACAAACACACAGTTACTGCAGCACTGAGCAGCAGATATTCTTGTTAGGACTTTACATTGACTTCTACTTATTTGCACAGTCTAACCCAAACTCGTACCAGAACTCTAACCCTAACCTTAACCAGTTTATGCCTCAGTTCAGACCAAACCCATGAACTCAACCAGGACCTCAGAAGTCACGTCACGCCGCATTAGGACACCATGAAGACTACTGGTCCTCATACGACCCGTGTTTGAGCCAGAAAAGGTCCTAATAGGTAACAAAAACCACCACACAGACACACCTGCGCACACAGGTGTTCCTGTGTGCACGCGCAGACATGATCAATAGGACACAACAAGTAGCCTCATGTCAAAATCCCTGAAATATCGATTAGTGATAGTAAGTTATCTAGTTTACCAGCTTGTTAAACCTGCAGAACATTTAAACAAAAGGCATTTTCATTTTCATTTACAAAACCTTCCCTAAAAAATCCCTTCGTGTTAGATTCGTGTCAACGAAGAAGAAACGCCGAACTCACCTTCCGAACAGCGTGATCCGCTGAACGAAGTTTACGCCAAACTGTGTGAAAAAGTGTCAGCTTCATGTTTTGTTTGATCAGAACCAGACCGGACTGAACAGGAGACGTTAACTGTCGGTTCAAGCCTGATTAAATCTTCCTCTCACTGTTGTTTCATTGATCTCTCCACGGTGCCGCCGCGGTGCCGAGGGTCTGTTAACGGCGCAGCCAACGCAACGCACACCGGTAAACGAGCCAGCGCTGCACCGGGTTTGTCGGCGCTCTAACTTGTCGTCGTTTCTACACCAGGACAGAGACGGAATCAAAGTGTAACGTCACTAGTCATGCAAAGATCTGCGTGGAGGAGAAAACAATCTCTCGCTTACCGCTGTGGACCCGTGTCTGCAGTCACGATCACAGCACGAGCGCGTTTACGACATCCTCACCGCAGAGACCCCACGGCAGCGCGCGGGTCGGCTGCTGCGGTCACCTGTTCACAAACTCCTGTTCGGATGATCAGTGATGCAGCGCACGAGGCTGAGCAGCTGAAACGCGGAGGAGCGCGCGCGCGCACACACACAAGCACACCTGAGAACAATTAACAGGTAACGGGCCGGACTCATCAGTTTCTGTCCTGGTCGGTGGGTTTTCCTGGACAGTCGCAGTGGAGGTGATGGGCTTCTGTTTAATAAATATATAAATAAATAAAGTGCTGAGTAACTCAACGCCATGATTAATGCTGATGCTGTTTGTGGTCCACAAACATTTTACGCCTTATAATTAACATTATAATACAGCCTAAATACCTACATTTGTTGTGCTTTGTTGTCGTTTCATTTTATTTATTTATTTATATTTTTCTGTCCAGGATGACAAACTTCCGCAGTGAGAACAAATTCACCTCAGATCGCCTCACGTGCCGAACCGGAGCACATTGTTATACTCCCATCTAGTGGCCAAAGAAAGTCTGACGCGTGTAAACAGAGCAGGTGTCCTGCTGACCCCTGGCGGCCCGCAGAGGTATTACAGATGTCTCACAGTCTGTGCATGTTGCTGAACAGATGTTCTGACCTGATCAGTGTTCAGTTCAGCGCAGCATTAACAGCTGAGGAGGTGAAGCTGTTCGTAGTGAAGCTCAGATCATGTCAGAGATGAAAGTGAAGGACAGCAGCTCGACAGAAAGGCCTCAGATGAGCCACAAGTTATTCAAATTAAACACAGTAAGATAGAACACAATCAATGAGGTAAAACAGACATTGTAATGAACAGTTATTGTAACTGATAAGCTAGAGATGATAAAACTGAATGTCGTGACAAAACGTTTTATTGAGACAACCAGCAGGAAGTGTTCCCTCTGGTTCAGAGGGACAGAGGCTTTGTCGTGTGTTTGTCTGTGTGATGCTGCAGGAAGTCTGCGACCATCACAGCTGAGTGACAGAGTTTCAGTGAACTCACGCTGACTTGAAGTCCTCTGTGCTTCCTCCTGCTTCACTGAGCCATGTGTGGAGAGGTGGCATGACTGAACGTTTCATAACCACACAAACTGTTGGTCCACGCTTGGATGTGTCACCGCGCAGCGTGACCTCCACCTGCTCTGCACCCATGATGCCAACACCCACTGGAAGCTCTCCTCGGGTTTATAGATGTTTTAAGACTTCAGTGGAATTCCATTACTTTATACTGTGATTCTAATGTAGCTTTATTAACATTACTGAGTCGTTTTAACAGCTTTAGTATCTGGCTCCAGTATTTTGTCACAGGTAGGTTATGTTCAGCCTATACAAATAAAGTAGCTATAAAGTCATGGATTATTTATGAAACTGTAAGTAGCCTACCATGCTACATGTTTACATGACAAGTTTTTTCAGGTTGTAAAACAGAATAGGGGATGAAATGAAATAATTAAATTTTAACTAAGACTCTTCATCACGGCCTTCAGGGGAGGAAGAGGCCCGGTGGGCGGTGATAACCAACAGATTGCTGATAAACACGAGATAAATAAAACAATAGATACCACAGAATGAGTGACATTTAGCTACATCAGGCCACAAAACTATTTTTTTAACCTCGTGCGCTGGAAGGCGTATGGGAGAGGATGGAACTGCGCACGCGCAGTTTCCGGTGCTCATCGGAGCGCACGAGCACGCTCCTTGCACGAGCCGAGCTGTGTACCAGTGTCAAGTTTGCAAAAATGAATAATTTTGTCGCTCAGTCACTATTTTCAAAATAAAGGTAAGGGTTTGATTGACAGGATTGGATTCTGTTTAAAAAACCGAACGGTTCCTGTTTCCCAAAAAAATGTCCATTAAAGAAATCATGAAATCAGCTTCGGTTGGATCTGTCGCGACACGTTCAGTTTACTCTATCAGATCACAATGTGGCTGTGGGTATAAAAGAGCTTCCTCTTAATACACTGGGTTTTATTTTGAAAGGTTCGCCCGGATGCAGCGCATTTTTCCTCGTTAACGTGACGGTAACACGCAGCAAAGCAGCTGTAATCACCCTCACTATGTTCTGGAGACAGGGAGCCTGACACCGTCAACCACCGTCAGTGCTGTGGACCGTTTTCCCGTCAGCTCCACCGAACAAACCGGGAAAAAGAGGGACGGAATGGGAAATATTCCCGGGCAGATCCGGAACAGAGACCACGGAGAACACACGTCATTTGCTGACATGAAACGGGGAATATCACGTTAAGCGCTCACGGTAAAACCACCAACCCGTCGGGCTGCTCTGTCTCCAGCTCCACCATTTTGGTTGTCAGTGATGGAGCACATTCGGACGCCCAAGGTAACGACACCGAGCCTGTAACGTCAGACGGCCGTGACTCGGCCCCTGTGTGTGCGCTGTCCGTGTGTCCGGTAACATTCTTTGAGCTTTTCCTCCCGTGACGCGTCGGGTCCTTAATTCATCTTTATCCATCTTTCACCTCATCTTCCTCCGCCTCCGTTACACGACACAGTGTCGGTCAATATGACGTTAATTGTACGTGGGACATGCGAAACTGACGTCCGTTGGTCACATTAACTCGGACATCATGTTGGCAGCGTTACGTTTTGTGTCGAAGCGCCGTCGGTCAGTTTTTCTAACACCGCGTGTCCGATAATGGACCCAGGCACTGAATCCCTGAGCATCCGTAGACCACCTGGCGCATGTGGCTGCAAAGATGACCCTATGCTCCTGAATGCTGCATCGTTGTCCATTTTTATTGCTTATTGAACATCAATAACAGTTTGTAATACCGTTCAGATACCCTCACACATCTGTCAGACGCTGCATTGTGTTGATAACCACCATTTTCTCTCAGTCTGCGTCCTGGCAGAGGCGCGCAGGCCTGGCATGGACTCATCCGTCCTCCTCATTAACCACCAGTGTGGCCTGAAGTTTTCATAAACGGTATAAATGAGTCGGTAGTGAGAGCAGAGTATAGGAACATTTCTAATGATGCATACAACATATCCTGATGGAGCTCCACTGTGCTACACCTGACAGAGACATTAATGTTTGTTTACAAACAAACACAATTCTCATAAGTGATGGGACAACCTGTGATATTATCATGTGTGATATTATCGTGTGGGGATTAAAAAGAAAATCATGGAATGAAGATAATCTTGAATAATCTCATATGATCAACTCGTAAAATCTGTCTTACTGATGTTCAGTCCTGTAGTTTCCTGATGTAGTTTGAATTGTATAAACGTGTCACCGTGGCTGCAGGCTTGGTTTGCACCTGTATCCACCTCTAAAATACAAACAAACAAACAAAAAAATCAGTAACATGTGTGCAAATATAACTATACTACTATCATAGAACATACCAGACTGAAAACAATGAGAGGGACGTGAGGGTACCACTGTTTTTTTGTGCAGGAAGACTTTTATATGTATGATTACTGATTTACGATCAGAAGAAGACGTGTGTCATAACTGTGCTGCAATAAAAGAAGGTAACACTTCACTCAAAGCATGCATTTATAATGCATAAAGAACATACTAATAATGCCTCAGAATTCACCTATAGTGCCATATAATCATAGTTAACCCTAAACACAACCACTTGTAACACATTTTAAGTGTGTTTATAATGTGTAAAAAAAAAACTAAAAATATAGTACCCCCAAAAATATGTCAGCAATTTCAGTGTGTTTAAGTGAAATTTAAGTTTTTAAGAAAATTGCGATGATTATTGGGACAGTATTGATAATGGCAAATGTTTTGGATGGGATAATCGTGACATGAAATTGTTATATTGTCTCATGCCTAATTCCCTTTAAACCCTAAGTAGCTGAAAAACCAGGAGTTTCACAGACCTTCTGATGTAAACTCAGTGACGATGTGTTTTGTTGAGTCATGACAGAGAACACAGCGAGCTTTTCCTCCACTCAGATAGACTGTGTTGGGTTTATGTGCATGTGTTTGTCAGTGAAGAGACATGTCACATCTTATCTTCCCAACTATGCATATTTTTCCAACACTCATATTTTGCATGTGTGCCTCTGGTAGGTGGAAAATGTGCGTCTCCTGGACCGGTCGTCAGGCCAGAGAAAGGCCAGCATTGGGACTCTCTACCTGTCTGCAACACACACCATCTTTGTGGAGAGCAACCCTGAGACACGCAAGGAGACGTGGGTAAGCTGGGAGCAGAGAGATGCATGTGTGAGCCATGAGCACCACCTCAAACACTGAAACCATGTAACGGTCAAGAGGGATGCATTTAATGAGAATAATAAAACGGACGTTGTTTTTTCTTCATCCATCATCACAACACAGCCAGCATGAGATCTCAGACAGCTTCGTCTAAAGTGAATCGTGGCTCTCTTCCTTAGTTTGCTGAGTCATACCTCAGTCTTACTCTGCATGTGTTGTTTCTATGCAACTGAACGTTCTGCATACATTTACCAGAGGCACAATATCTGACTGATGATCTATTTCTAGATGTAATAATACATTTTATTAAGCAGAATACTAAATACATTTTCCTCCATATTTTCTTAATGTGCAGCCTCAGCAGCCTGCACTGACATCATAGCAGACTGTAAACCAACATGGCTGCTCCATCTGTAGTCAGTGTGAGGTGTAGACACATTTGTGTTTGCTAGGCTGAAGGTGTTTAGTCCTCTAGACATCATCCGACTGACAAGGAGACAGATTAGTAACTGCAGGACAAGTGAACGGTAACATGAGGACATGTTGTGACAGAAATGTGATCTGCAATTTGAGACGATAATTTAATCTTTCCCTGACTCTTGCAGAAAGGCTGGATAAAAAAACTCAGGGCTGCATCAGGCAGTGTTCAAAAACCAGCGTGCAAGTTAAAGTTTACAGTTTTTCTTTTATACTTAAAGGGATACGCCAACCTTTTTTCTTTTTTTTTATTTTCCTCCCTCCTGAGTTCTAGACAGGAAGATGGATCCCATTTTTTGGACTGTGCATGCAGTAACAAGGAAGAGACAGGCAGAGCTCGACCACCGCTAATTAGCTTAGCTCAAACACTGGTAGTCAATGGGAAGTGCTAGCCTGCCTCCACCTGAAGTCATCAGATAAACTTTCCAACAAGTCTAAACGGTCCTGTGTGTTTGTTGTGACTTGTTTATTTACCACGTTATTTTATTTTTAGACTCATATCAGCACTTAATATAATTTTAGAATCAAATATGTACCAGAAGTAAACTGCACGGCACGTGGGCAAATCACTGCGGATCAGAGCATGTGAGCAGAGTGGAGCGGGAGTGAACGGTGAGTGGGAGCGCAAAATTTTAGGTGGAGCTGTGAGCGTGTTTTTAAACAGTCTGGAGCAGAATAGGAGCGGCACTGCGCCCAACATGTTTGGGTTTTTGTTTTTTTTTCGAAACTAGGATTTGATTTAAAAGCTGTGACCTCAAATACAGACGTCAGGTTTAGGAGGCTATATGAGGAAAACAACCGGCTGGAAGGAGTGATGCGCCCCATGGCTGCTTGCAAGATGTGACAGAGATATTTTCTTGTTCTTTCTTTCTTGTGAGCGGAGCGATTTTGGAGCGGAGCAGTGTGAAGAGGTGTTGAGCGCTGGAGCGCACGTTACGGACAGCTCCACAAGCTGTGAGCAGTGATTCATCCTGCTCGCGCTCCGCTCACATGCCCTGCTGAGGATGTGCTTGCAAGAAAGTTAACAAAACAAAAAGTCTGTTGAAAATTTTTTTAAATTACATAAAGTGCTAATCTGAGTTTAAAAGTAACATAATGTGGTAAATAAACAAGTCACAACAAGCACACGGGACCGTTCAGAGTTGTTGGAAAGTTTATCTGGTGACTTCAGGCGGAGGCAGGCTAACACTTCCCATTGACTATCAGTATTTGAGCTAAGCTAATTAGCCGTGGATTAGCTCTGCCCGTCTCTTCCTTGTTACTGCACGCACAGTCGAAAGAATGGCATCTATCTTCTTGTCTGGAACTCAGGAGGGAGGCACATAAAAGGAAAAAAATGTTGCCGTATCTCTTTAAGTTCATAAATAAAGATTTGTCTTTGTGATGCTTCTTTGTTGGTAGATTTTCCTGAACGGCTGATTTCACCACCCAACAACTTGCTACTCTTCCTCCTGTACCTCCCCCTCACCTGAGTCCAGAAGAAGGAGATCCTGGGCTGTGAGCAGCCAGACCATGAGGGTTTGAAAAGTGCTGTAGCTCCTCCTCTGACGCATAACCGCACACAAAACACACAACCACAGGAACATCACTTCACAGCCCAACAGTTACAATCCACAGTCAAAACTAGAGCGCATACTCAGGTTACATAGAGAGAAAGATGAGACTTCTGACTACATGCAGACTGAATAACATTCAAAACAATTAGGTGGACAACAATCATATGTAACATATATTGACTAAATTTACATCTTCGTCTAGTTTGGCTGTGTATTTGCTGCTGTGCTACTCTTGAGGAGTGTGCAACAGGTTTCCGACAGATATGAAGCCATGTGTTACCATCTAGTGTTTCTTTCTCAGAGTCAGAGTCCCAGCTTAGGGAGGAAGGAAAGGCTGAGGACCTGAATCTCCTCTGTGCACTCCTCCCTGGATCCACACTGGGCTGAGTGCTCTCAGTCTGCTGGGGGCCCACATCTCCAGCACGGCCCCACGAGCATTTGGCAGACATCGGGCCATCGCTCACATTTGGAGAGCATGGGGACTAAAGGCGATGATAAAATCATATTTAGATGAAGGAAATGAGAGCCGTAATGATGCTTTTAATGACGTCTCACCTGTAAGGTGCAGTTGAGGAAGGTGGGGGTGGCAGGGTTTTGTGCTGAGTTGAAGGGTGGGGGCCCATAACTGGTCCCTGGGGTGAGGGGTCGCCCCTCTGGCTCCATGGTTCCCCAGAGAACAGTATGGAGTCCCACTAGAGACCAGCCTGCCTACATGGTGCAGTCTCCTCTTCTTCTGGAAACATAAACACACACTATCACAGAACCAGAGAACATACCAGACAAAATAAAAGTGCCAAATCTGCAGGATGTGTCGTGCTGTGACTGTCCTCAGTACTTTGGCTTTTTTGCCAGCTGCAGTTTTCGGACTGTCTGACCTATTTTCACAATATGTCTGGTCTTAAAGAATGAAATGGGGCGCCCAAATGGTTACATAAATAAGTGGCCTTTATATTCAGGCCCATGTCCTCTCCAGCTGCCCCTCCAAAAAGCTGCAGAAATGCCCGGGTACATGAAGGTGTCCCACGGGTTTGGCCTCTGTTGCTTCCCAGGACGCGGCTGATATCGATCCAGCCGCTGTCAGGTGACTACAACCACAATACATCCACGCATAATCCACTGAAGATCTAAAACGCCCATAAGCTGCATTTTTAGTGCAAATACTCACTGAAATCGGCCTGGTTTGCGGATCGCAGTGAAAGGCTGGCTGTTTAAGCTCCGTTCGTCATAGTTTCGGGACGGAGCTGAAGCTCTTCCGCTCCGGCACGATGCTCGCCGGAGGCTTCACGGCTGCCGCCGACAAACTTGCTCTTTTAGTCGCTGCTCAGGTTTTTTGCATGGATTCCTGGAAGATGCCAGGCAGAGGACTCCATGTTATTTGGCTTGCAGGCACGCCACGGCTGCGTACGTAACGTCGACGGGGAGGGTGACGAGAAGAGTTTCGAGTAATAAACCGGAGTCAAGTTGAATAAGTTTGGGTACTTTTCGTGCTTGGCTTTTGTGCGCATTTCTACACAGTTACGCTTTTGTCGGCTGCGTGAAAATGTTGCGCCTTCAAGCGTTTTGATTGTCAAAATATTTTCCTCTGCGAAAAATACAAGATTGAACTGTGTCGTTATGTTGCACTGATGACGTTTACCAACGTCAGACATTATTTCATGTCAACTGGTAAACAATTAGTTATCATTTGTGACAGTTTAGTTTTATTTCAACGTATTTGTGACTTTGTAACATCATCACCACTGCAGAAATTCACTTTTTTAATTTAATAAATCACTGATGTATTGCTCACTGTGAGATAAGGACAGCTGCGTCGAGTTTGTCAATGAATTTAACTAATTTTCCTAAATGCTGGAAATCAATAAACGACTCACTGCTGATCATTACACGGCTCTCTGGCGCCCTCTGCTGGCGTGAGAAGGGACTGTGTTTCTGGGTCATCGAGGGCACTTTTCACTAGTGGCTTAAAAAGTGCTCACATCCTTTACATGTACTAACATCACAGTGAAGACATACTGGTAAGACTTTACTCAAAGCATGCATTTATAACCCATTAATAAACACGCTTATAACGCGGTGCAGGTGGTTATGGTTACGGTTAACCTTAACCCTGCTTAGAACTAATACAGCTGAGAGGTGCATTGTAAGTATGTCTGTAATGCATGAAAGATGGATGCTTTAAGTAAAGTCTTACCAAAATACTATATTGTCCTGCTTTTAAAAAATTGGGTTAAAGTACAAAAGTATCAGGGTCAAAATAAAGCCAAAAGTAAAAGAACTTATCATGCAGAATGGGGGGGGGGTCGCAGAGTAACCCACGATACGATATGGGATACATGGCCCACGATAACACTAATATCACGATACTGCGATTCTGCGTCAATTGTAAGACAATCATATCTAATTGGAGAATACAAAATGTATACATCACATACATGAGTATAAATATTTAGTCTGTCCCATCGATGTAAAAACCAAAGTGGGTTGAGACTTCAGACTAGAAAGTGGCTGGTGCATCTCTTATTCTTATCTGTCCGTCGTCATCGCTATAAACTTCTTCAGCCAATTGATTTCCGTCCACATTACCCACATCCATGTCATCAGCGCCACCAAGAGGAGTCATGAAGTAGTGATGCTGCTGGGTCAGACTGGCACTAAAATCTGTTTACAGCAACGTATTATTTGACTTCAAATATCAATATTTAGCGTCAGCGATTCGATAATCATATCTAAAACGTCAGGATGATGATATAGTACCATATCGATATTTTGTCCCATCTCTAATGCATTATGGTCCATTTCAGAATAAAGTATTATTCTATTCTATTCTATCATTAAATTAGGCCACATTATTGGATCGTAGTTATTAGGGGTGGGAATCACCAGAGGCTCCATGGTATGATATTATCATGATACTGCAATATGTTGAGTATTGCAATATCATATATTGTGATTTTTTTCTTTTTTCAACAGTAAATCATTTTCCAAAAATAAAACTTTGTCAACACCATCTGTGCTGTCTAATAAGAGGCATCATAGCTTAAAGCACCATCTAGAAGAATAAAAATTCAACAGATTTTTATTATTCTATTACCCAAAATGTTTGATGCTTGGTGCCTAAAATCGATACAATATCATCAAGGAAAATATTGCAATATTACACTGCATCAGTTTTTTCACCACCCCTTGTAATTATAGATGCTTTAATGTATGCACCTTAATGTTTAGCTACTAAAGGTGGAGTTAAGTTTAATTACTTTATATCCTGCTGGATGGCTCGAGGATCAATAAAATATCACCTTGACCTATACTATAAATACATACTTTTAATCCTAATTTATTTGTTGATTATCGTTTGCATTGCTTATCTGAATGTACACAGTAACTAGTAGCTAATGTTGTCATGAAAAGTATATAAAATATTTGCCTCTGAATTGTGGTGAACTAGCAGGGAAATGGAAATATTTAAGAAAAGTAAAAGTATCTGTAAATGGTAGTAAGTACTCTGAGCTTTCTTTGCCTTTGATCTACAAGCCTAAAACGATTCTGATCACATATTAATTGTTAACTAAAATCCGTTTCCAAAGAGAAAAATGTGTGAAGAAATTTAATGTTATGCACAACAGTGGCAAGCAGTGCATTGCAGAAAACATCGGTTTTATTATTTCATACGTGCTCTTACAAACATTTGCTGGAAATACAGTAAACATAAGTACAACTTGTCATTACTGATTTGAAAACACATGTTGAAAAATAATTCTTTATTGATCACACACAGTTCTACTGAGTACAGTGTAGTGAAACTGGTTCCCTGTATTGAACCCGTCCATGAGGAACCGTATATAAACATGTAAAGTGGAGTATTTCCCAGTTTATTTGTTTCACAGTAATCACTCATTCTTACAGGCGCTCACAGTGTGTAAAGACAGAAAATAAGAATAAGATTCCTGATGATTGTGTTAAGTGTTGGTTCATCTGACGCTCATTTTCATTTCTTGACCTCCTGAAAGGAAAGAAAGGAAATATGAAATAAAACAGGTGAAATAATGCAGTTTTGGAAGAAGTATCCAGATTATTTACATAATAAAAGAGGCAATACAGCAATGTAACAGTATCGCTAAAAATCCAGCTTAAAAAAACATATTGAAGGAATAGAATGTCTAAGTCCCGCCCCTTCCGGTGGACCCCATGGGACCTTAGTACAGAAAAAACATGAATGGTAGTCAATTTGTAAAGGAAAATAATTTTTTGATCCTGTTTGACTTGTGCCCTGAATTACACATATGATGTTCGTAAGTTTTTTTATGGAAAGAAATTCTGTGTTTGTCGTCATAAGGTTGCTGTATTAGCTTGTGTAAATACGTAATTGTAAAGATGACAACAACAGTCGCATAACTGACGTCAGAACATTTTCTCTCCTCTGACTCACTGAACCGACTAACTCGCCCTTCGAGTAGCTGCAGCTCTCAACATGAACTGATTCATGACGGTTTTCACGTCTTTAATACTTTTCCCCTCATCCTGGAAAAACACAGTGAAATCTGCCGAGCTGACGGCCATGTCTGTAGTGATGACGTATACTGACTGAGACGAGACATGTAGCTCACTGAGCGGTCTCACAAAAAACGCTGTTTTACTTTACTGTTGGACGACAAAATTCGGCTTTCTTTGCATGAAAAATTTTGTAATTTGGGGCACAAGCCAAACGGGATCAAAAAATAATTTGTCCCTCTCAATTGAATACTTTTCTCTTTTTTTTCAAATTTAAAGGTCCCACAACCTGAAAGTAGAGGGGCGTGGCTTAGGCACGCCTATAAAGTCCAACTTGCATCGTAGGGTGGACTATTCACTAGAATAAATAGTGAGGATTACATTCGGTTATTCATAGCAGACACTTTAATTCTTGATTACGACGATTATGCGATTAAGTGAAATTCACCATGGT
Source organism: Naso brachycentron (assembly GCA_029874485.1). NCBI lineage: Eukaryota > Metazoa > Chordata > Actinopteri > Acanthuriformes > Acanthuridae > Naso > Naso brachycentron. Next base: position 20,540,876 of record JAQFJA010000009.1, on the reverse strand, counting down.
TAAATTATTGTGAGTGTTTGCATCGCAATTAATGATAAAAACAATAATCGTCCCATCCCTACTCACAGCAAGCATGCAAATTTGATCTGGAGGCTTGTGACACAATGTGCTTTGTTCTCTGACAAAGTAAGGATCACAGACAAACAAAAATAAAAACAGAGAGAGATGAAGAAAAGAGTGCTCGGCTTCCCCTCTTTCCTCTTTTCTTCCTCTGTCACATGGGTTCACATGTGAGCAGGACCCGCTGCCTCCACACACACACACACACACACACACACACACACACACACACA
>JAQFJA010000009.1:20467769-20477785 GCA_029874485.1 Naso brachycentron | reverse complement strand
GAGGATTTGCTTCCCAACGAGTCTCATGCTACAGCTAACGTTAGCTTGCTAGCTCATTTGCAGAAGTTATCTACTGCAACTTTAAGTAGCTGCACTTTACAAAACATGAGCTGTTCATCGGGTTCAGGTGGAATTCGATCTTTGCATTGTTATTCACACATGGAGCTCAAGCCTGCTGTTGGTCATACAGATAAATTAGGAAAGATTGAACAGCAATCCTGATCCCATTTATTCAACTGTACGTTTCCTCATGTGCCCTTAATAATGTGACTGCATCCTGCCGAAGAGGCTGAGGCCGCTTTAATCAGGATGAAAGTCCTGCCTCCATATTTGTGGTGCATAATTAACTCAGCATCATCTTAATTTGCGGCTTGTCTTGAGAGGAGGGAGGTCCTCCCACCATAGTTTGTCATTTCTGCTGCAGGGAAGACTGCCTGCCTGCTCGTTCATGGTGCATCTCATTATTTAAATCACAGCCTGACTCCTGTTCTATCATAATGAAGCAGCACCAGCAGTGTTTTCACACACTCCTCTCTCTGATACAGTCTCTGATACATTAAGGAAATGTACAGTTGCTATAAAGCTAAAATGTTAGTAATGATCATCATGACTGGCAGCCAACTTCAAGTGTTTTGCTGGATGCTTCAGTGCGCCTGCAGCAGCTAACCGTCCGAGTCATCTGATTTTTCAGCTCCAGTGCTTTTCTGGGCTCTCTGTTCAATATTTGAACCCCAATTTACAGCTTTGTTTCTCTCAGCATAACTTGTGTTGAAATATGAACAATGAACACAGCTTTTTTTCCTACAAGCTGACCGTTTAGTTAAGTAGCATCATTTAAAGAGTGCAGTTACTCTCACAGTCTTCTGTCATTAAGCTGACAGTGAGCTTAATTACTGAATAAATGGAAGCTTGAAATAATTCAAGCATTAATGAATCACTGTATTCAGGTTTTGTCGCCATGGCCAAGTGCTGTTGAACAACTTCTGATCTCAGATCACAAGGCCGTTTTTTTTTTACCGTGGCTCCATCTCCTAAATGTTGTCTTATGTTTTTAACTGTGCAGTCAGCTTTCTTTGATTTAAGATAACACATAATCGGATAAATATTATCTGCTGCCTTTCTCATCTGTTTTTTTGGTCTTTCCTCTTTCTTTCTTCAAGATCTGGTTAATTTCAAACATGCTTTTCTGAATAATCCATATCTCTTTGATCAGACGGATTATTATGAACACTGTCTTGAAATATCCTCCCTGCATACTTCATCCCTGATGCCACCAGGTTCTGTATCTTCTAATTCCCCCCATTCTCCTTTCCCTGTAATTATTTTCTTATCTTTTTTACTGGCTGATTCAGGCACCACAGACTAAAACCTTTCATCCAAGAACTTATTCTCATTTCACCTTTTAACATCTTGTTCATTTGAACAATTTAAGGTTTAAAATCTTAACATTTTTTCACCGTTTCCTATTTAAGCTTAGGACATAGAGTTTTGCAGTAAATGCAACTTCTAAATTAAATTTTATTACTCAAGTTAAACTGTTTAAATTTTTTTAACATTTTTTTATTTGCTTCCATGTGGTTATATACCATTTGTATAAAATACATATACAAGCACCTGTTAATATTGTGCCATCAAAAATACACATATGTTTCAGTCAAGAAATATGCACAAATCCTGCTAAACCTGAGACGCTGTTTAACAAAAACTAGTATAGAATTTGAAAAACTAACAGCAACTTGAAAGTGACATAATGAGATAATCAAAGAATGCCAACAGTTGTCCTCAGACGAGCCCAGCGACATCTTCGTCATTTCAAGCCTCTATACGTCTCTCTAGCTCAGCAGTACTTTCTGCCCCTGCATCTTTCTTCAGCACCTCCACATCCATGTTGGTAGGTGTGGGACGTCCTGGTGATCGATGCCCTTGTCTGTCAGTGACCGGCCAGCCTCATATTCCTGGTTGCTGTCTTCTCACCCCATCAATCCAACCAGGTTTTCTGTGAATGTCTATGAAACAGCGTTTCATAACATTACACCAACATTAAATCAGTGATACCATCTTGTGGCCACAGATGAACAGCAGTTTGCTTGCAGTTGCTCGCTGTTACACTTAAACACAATAAAAGCAGGATAACTCCACAATGTTAGACTTCAATGAAAAATTTCCAGTAGTGGCAGGTCAAAATGGATCTGACATTTCCAACACAGAGACCCGGGACTCGAAGCAAACACTATCGGCCCCGAACTGGACCTGCAGTCATTTTATATTACTGGATCCAAGACCCGGCTGGGTCGAAACCTCGCGTATTCGGGGGGTCGGACATACCCAAAGACCTCTTGTTCAGAGCCCTCCATGCTTGCACTTTCCTCATTTTAATATCTTGCTCTGACAATTGACCCATGAGCTCAGGTATTTGAAGCCATTGACTTCTTTCAGCGCAGTATGTGAGGTGGTAATAACTGCAGTTTTCTTGGCATTTAGACCAAAACCAACCTTGGCGCACACCGTTTCCACTCTGGTCAAAAGCTCCCGTGCCTGTACCACATGGTCAGATAGCAGGCTGATGTTATCTGCAAGCAAACTTGTGTAATCGTAATATCTTTGACTAGACATACTGACTAGACATATTTTAATACTACTTGGTTTTTGTGTTATTGCAGCCAAAAACTTCAAAGATATTGAGTGCCATTTCCAAGACCTAGTTATACGAGTCTGTTAGGGTGTTGCATTGCCCCAAGGAGTTTTATAACAGTAAAACTGAATGGACGTGATTCAACAAACGAGATATCCATAACACACCGTTCACTAGCCAAAGCAAATTCTAGATTATTTATAACACCTGTTAAAGCTTGTTTTAACTTCTGATTTTGACCACACTGCTGTTATCTTGCTTGTCTTATCTTGTCTTGTTTTAATCTTATTTCATGTTACCAAACACTATTCATGGCTTTGCCAGGTTGTAGATGCACAATGAGTGTGCTTTTAACACAGCCCCTGGTTCAGCTGGGGGATTTGAAGAAGTTATTTTTGTTCTCCTCTCAGTATTAAAGATTAACATGTTCCCAGCAATCTTCACTCTCTCGCTGTCTCCCTCTCCTCTTTCTGACAGTACTAGTTCAATTCTTTATTTAGAAAGAGCAGTTAGTGTAGCATGGACCCAGGAGATTGCACCGCACAGCCTTGTCAGGACTACTAGATGTAGGTTACTTTGCTTAGATGTGACATAGAAGCCAGCTTCTGGGCCAGGCAAGCCGCCAGTGCAGGCAGGCTGATGTGTACTGCCACATGTGTCATTCCCCTGTGGGTCGTGGGCATAGACACACGATCAGGGACGGGGTTGACTGAGGTTAGGATGCCTCTCTGGGGTCCTTAGTGACTCACCTTCTAAAGACTATAACCCCTCCGGGGAGTTTGTCTGGGCCTGTTTTAGTCATTGATACACTTAAAGAGATACTCAAACTTTATTTTTCTCTCTTCTTTTGTTATTTGCCTCCCCCCTGAGTTCAACACAAGAAGAGAGATACCATTCTTTTAAGTGTGTGTGCAGTAACAAGGAAGAGACTGGCAGAGCTCACCCACCGCTAATTAGCTTAGCTCAAACACTGGTAGTCAATGGGAAGTGCTAGCCTGCCTCCACCTCAAGTCAGATAAACTTTCCAACAACTCTAAACGGTCTTGTGTGCTTGTTGTGACTTGTTTATTTACCACATTATGTTACTTTTGGACTCACATTATCATTTTATGTTATTTTAGAATCAAATATGTACAGGAAATAAGCTGCACTGCACATGCATACCAGTAAACAGCAGAAGAAGAAGAAGAATTACAGAAAGTCCTAATCTGAGTCTAACAATAACATAACTTGGTAAATAAATGAATCACAACATGCACACAGGACCATGTCAGACAGATGGCAAGTGCTTGAAATTTTAGAACAAGTAAAAAATAAATAAATAAGTAAACAAACAACTAAAAAAAAACTGACAGCCAGTGTACAGACTTGAAGGAGAGGTGTGATATGTTCTCTCCTGTTTGCAAGTACTAATTGGATTTAGGCTGATGCCACATCTGAAAGACTATTTAGGTCAAGGCCTTGACGGCTTGTGCACCCATTAAGAACGCTCTGTCCTTATTCTTACCTCCCATCATATTATTTTTTAGTCTTGCAGTCTATGCACATAATCTTGTTGGTATCGGTGCATTTTCTTAGGCTTTTCTCTGGAAGTCTGCAGAGGTCCAAGTCTTGCTTCCTGTCACAACCATTCTGAGTTAATCCGAGCTGTGAATGTTTTGATGACTCCAACACGAGTCACCCACAATAAATCTGCATCACTAGTTGTTCTAGTTGTTTTTTTGTTTGTTTGTTTGTTTTTGGTAGGTTCATGGTTTTCTATTTTGTTGACTACATTGTTATCAGAAAGTTAAGCAGCTAAGAGAGATTCATAATATGAAAGAACCAGATAAGCACAAAAAAAACAACAAAACACTTAGCTGAGATTGTGTCTGTGCCCAAGATCTCTGTGCTGTAGTATCCCATCAACTGTCTTCTTTGTCTTGCTTTACAGGCCTACAACTGGCACAGCAGCATCATCTCGTCCTGCCACCGCTTCAAACCGGCCACCTACTACCAACTCAACCAAGGCCACCCCAGCTTCATCCAAACCACTGACCCCGAAAACCTCTTCCACTACTCCCAAGCCTGCTGCCTCTAAACCAACCTCCACTACCCCCTCTGGTGGCAAAGCTCCAGCATCACAAACATCCAGAAATACAACCCCTGTGAAAAAAGGTAAAACAAAAGAAAAAAAGAAAAAAAGAAAGAAAGGATAAGATTGTAATGAGCAGGATGCACAAGCAGTTTGCCTGACCTGCAAGCATCTATTGATTTTTTTTAGTTTAACTCTAATCCATTTCAGCTCTTTGCTTTGAACAGTGTCAGAAAGCTTCAATATTAAATTCTTGAGAGTTGAGCGTATGATTTAGTTAAGTGTAATTACATCAGTCTTTAACCATTCCTTGTACTGTGTTTTCCTCGTAGATGTTACCAAACCAAGCACCCCAGCATCCAAAAAGCCTGCAGAGTCTCCCCTTACTCGCCCATCCTCCACAACAAAGGCGGCAAAACCTGAGACCCCCAAATCAGCCACAAAATCAGATATCACTGCCAAAAAGCCTACTACTACTAAGGCAGCAGACACAAAGACACCCAACCGCACCAAAACTCAAGACAGTAAGACACCTGCCAAGGATGCTTCCAAGACTCCTGGCTCCAAAACAGCCACAGCCAAGACCTCCAGCCCCAAGAAAGCAGTAGGCAGCAGCCACCCAACTCCTGTGAAGCGTGGCCCCAAAGCTGCAACCCTTGCAGAACCTGGAAAAGAAATAGCTGCTGCTGTAGCTGCTGCCGCAGCCATTGCTACTGCAGCATCAGCCATTGTTGGACCAGAGGAACCAGAGCCTGCAGAAGCAGCTGTAGAGCCATCTACTGCACCAGAACTGATAGCTGGTGAGACTGAAGCAGTACTAGAAAAAGCTTCAGACACCACACTGGAACTAGTCTCTGCACCAGTGTTGGAAGCTGTCCCAGCACCCGAGCCTGTAAGAGAACCAACACCAGAACCCATTAGAGAACCAACACCAGAGTCATTACAGGAACCAATACCAGAACCCATAAGAGAACCAACACCAGAACCTGCACGAGAACCAACACCAGAGCCAATGCGGGAACCAACACCAGAACCTGCACGAGAACCAACACCAGAGCCCATACGGAAACCAACACCAGAACCTGTAAGAGAACCAACTCCAGAACCACTGTCAGAACCATCAGCAGAGCAAGATCTGGAAGCTGAACCAGTCCATGAACCAACGTCCAATGTTCAGTTGTCATCCCAAGTTGACCTTTTCGCATTTGAGGAGCCTTCAAACAACTCTGTTCCTAGCCTGGGAACTACTGTCATGTCTCCTCCTTGTTCCCCACAAGGCCCCGTTTCTCCTGTGAGAGAGCCACAGAATGCCACTTCTCTGCTGGACATGCATATCCAGTCTGATCCTTGGGACAGGAACCAAAGCCAGGCTTCGTCTGACTTTGCTCCCCAGAGCCTAGCTAATATGATGAACTTCCAGGCAGAAGAGGAAAATAGGGAAGAAGAGGAGGAAGAGAAGGAGAACCTGTACATGCCTTCCTCTACATCTCACTTATTGGGTACCTCACCTGTGGGTGACTTCACCTCAGGGAATCTGATTTCCCCCCATGAAAAGGAGGAGGCTGTGGAAAAGGCTGATGAGGAAATAAATGAGGATGATAATGAGGAGGAGGAAGAGGATGAAGACGAGGAACAAAGAAGATTTGGCCATCAGCCATCTTCTATGGTCACTGACATGAGCACATCTCAGCCTTCAGAGGAGTTCCAAGTCAAGTCCTCCACCTTTGGTGGTTCTGCAGGTTGGCATGGTGACGACCTGCTGTCTGGAATGGACTCTGAGGATGTGAGCAGCTGCACTAGCAGTCGGCAGCAGGGAGTTTCTGACCTCAGCAGCACCCAGCACACCGCAATATTGGAAGGCACCCAGAGCTCTGATGCCCTGATTGACTCAAGTTTCCGTGGTTCTGAGGGGGATGGTAATCTTATGGGTTCTCCCAATGTGGAAACCCTGGCCAATGAGGAAGAGGAAGACGAGGATGAAGAGGGCGATCATGTGGATGAGATGGACTTGAGTTCAGAGAGAGTAGAGGAGCATCACAAAGTGTTACAGCAACAGGAGCAAGATGAAGACGAGGAGGATGAAGATGTAGAGATGCACAGTGAAGGAGTGACAGAGAGCTGTGGGAATGTAGATGAAGATGACTTTAATGAGGAGGAGCGTTTAGACAACCTCAATCGCTCAGGTCCCCCGCCTTGCATCCCTCCTACCTCCTCTTGGGACCAGACCAACACCTTCTCTGATCCCTGGGCTCAACCAGCCTCAATGCTCTCTGTCTCCTCTCCCAGCCCTGTTTCTGACCACGGTGCAGCTGAATCCGAAACACCCACCCTGTCTCCTGCCCAGGCACGTTTGGACAGCAGTGCCCCTTGCTTTGCTCCTCAGTCAGAGAGAGAGGAGATGCAGAGCTCAGCCCCAGAAGAGCCTCATGTCCCACTTACTGCTCCGGCTGTAGGCATGTCTGAGCCCAGCACTCTGACTGGCACCGCACCGGCCGCCCACAGCAGTAGCGAGACAAGCACACCAGAGGAACTCCGCGACTATGACAGCAGCTCTGGGGTGGAGTCCCGTTCTGACAAACAGCAGACCCCAGTTCCTGCTTCAGTCCAGCCGGACATGGAGCAGGACCTGGGTATTCACTTGGAGAAAGGCGATGGAGAAGAGGAGGAGGCTGAGACACTCCCTGCTGATGAGATCTTAGGAACAGGGCCCCCAACTGCCCCAGCATCTGTGCCATCTTCCCCCTCTACCTCAGGTGACGAGGCCAGCGACACAGAGGGCGAGATGCAGATAAATGACCCTGATGCACCAGTGATGATGGATGAAAGTGCTGGATTTGAAAGCCCTACTCCCACCTGTAGTCTGCCTGCCCTTGAAGAGGACGAGGAGGCGGTGGACACAGCAGCCGGAGAGGGTGAAGAGGATGGAGGTGGGACCACCCCTCAGTCTGCCAACTCTGTGGCATCTTATGGCTTTGACTGCACCACCTCCAACTCCAATGCCCACTCTATGGCAGAGAGCTGTGGGAAGAGCCCAGGGATCTTCTCCCTGGAGAATGAGGAACAACTTCCAGAGGAGGCCAAAGACCCCTCACTCATCAAGGAGCTTACCCTGCCATCAGCTGCTGCTGCTGCCCAGGCAGAGGACCTGCTGGGGAGACACGTGGACCTGATGCCTTTGGGCCATGCAGGAGAGAACCAGCCCAGCCTAGATGAGCACCACTACATGCTTGGAGGAAAGGTTGCAGCAGACCACCTGAAGGAGGTTGATCCATTGGAGCCCAGTCACCACCTTGGGGCCCAGCAATCTGAAGAAAGTGGCGACAGCCAGCCACCCTACTACTCTACCATATGTGATAAGACTGATAGTTTTCTGGCAGGTAATGTATAAGTCCCTCCTGTTACCCCTGGAATGCACCTTTTCCCTGCATCCCTCCCCCTTTACCTGTTGTTCGTTTTCTCTCCAGTTGGGTTAGATGGCTTAGCAGAAAAAAAGGAGAGCAAGATTGTAGGAAAAGATTTTTAAAAAAATGAACAAAGGAGTTGGAAAAAATGACTGTAGCAATTTCTAAACGAAGCCTCCCTCTTTCATACTGTTATGGTCATGGTTATGAGTGTATGGCTTCTACTTCTTTATGTACAATAGCTACACCATTTTCTAGTAGAATGTTCTTTTTAAGTAACACTGCATATTCTGTAGCCCCAGATGGGGTAAAGACTGATTGGTCCAATGTGACTGAGCTTTTAAACCGAAAAAAGGAAAAAAATGGACTCATTGTGTATTTATCCTACTGTTTTTACCGAACAAATGTCAATGACTCTTTTTGTTTGTTTTTGTTTTGTATTTGCTCATTTGTTTTTTTTTTTGGTTTGTTTGTTTTGTTTGTTTTTTCTGTTAAAACCTGGTCCTTCCTACCCCGTGTACACGCTTCATGTTCAACAGCACCATAGCGATAGTCAAATGCTTCTTTTAAAGGTTTGTGTTCTTGTTTCAAGACTTATAGCTTTCAAAATAAAGGCTAGGTATTAACACGGCTGTTTTGCCCTTACAGATTTGTCGAGGTAGGTTTGCAGGTGTTAGATTGCAGTTGGTGAAGTTTTAAATGTGTGCTTTAAGAGCGTCTATGCTCTTCGCATAGGTTGTTAAGGTATATAACGTGCAGTCACGTACAGTATGTGTTTCAGGTATTTGGTTTCAAGTGGCTAAGCTTCAAGCCTCATTTAGCTGATTATTGTGTTCCAGAAGAGACTAACAACTAGCCTTTTATTTGTGATGAGACCCTGCATTGTCCCACATGGCTATCACAGTTGAGCTTTACACGCGCTGAAACGTTTTCATAGTGGACGTTTGGTTTACTATTTCAACAATATATTGCATGTTTAACTAACAGAAGACTGTGTACTACCTTGAATTTGAAACAATTCTACACTAGACATGTTCATAAATGAATGGCTCACGCTAGGTTATCTTTCAAAATTCCATTAAAACATCATTGCAAGGCATTTTGTTCCTGTTTCTTATTTTCCCTATGGATCCAGCATGCATGAACTGTCCTTGTGTTTGGAGTCGCTGTGAATGTGTGTGTCTACGCAACAAATTTCCCATGGCGTTTCCCACTCTTCACCATGGGAATAACTGGTAAACAGGAAGTGATGCAACATTGTACAATGGTGTTGTATCTGAAATGGAATTTTGGTCAAATCAAAAAAGTAATCAAAACGGTGTCCCGGTGCCCTCTTCTCCAGCATGCTTGACATTTTCAGATCCAACGCTAGCTGACCAACATCACATTCAGACTCCACCCTTGGCAAGTGCGGCTCACTTAAAGGTACCCTGTGGAGGGCTCTTGTATATCAGTACACTCAGTCTTTTTCACTGTTTGTAGTTAGAGATCGAACAAGAAAACATCTGCTGAGACAAATATTTAAAATCTTATATTGTTCACACCTGTATCTGCTAGCCAGAGGTGGGAAGTAACAAAGCACAAATACTTCATCACAGTAGTTAAGTAGATTTTTCAGTTATCTGCATTTGAAAATTTATTTTTCTGACAGTTGTTGACTTTTCCTCCCTACATTTGAACACAAATATCTAAACTTTCTCCTTGTTACATTTTCAAAACAGGCTCGTTACTTTGACATTGTGGTGATGAGACTCAACAATCAACTCATTTTCTGGTACATTTAGGAACAGCTCAGACAAATCCTTCTGACTCTACCTTTAAGTTTAATAGTCTTTGCATTATGTTAATATGACATGAGTTTCAGTTAGCTTTGCCCAGAAATTTCCTTCAGAGGGAAACTTTTTACTTT
>JAQFJA010000009.1:20264257-20277746 GCA_029874485.1 Naso brachycentron | reverse complement strand
CCAAAAGTGGCCCTGAGTGTAAATCACAACAGGGAAATTCACTTCTCACTCTGCAGGAAATTTGCTCTGTTTCTAAGGGGCATTACTGCAACAAGTAAGAATTCATTTTTTTTGCCTGAAGACACTTCAGTAGGACAGATGTTTACAGCATGCAACTTGAATTGAGACATTACAGTTGAACAATGGCATCCCTAATCACTTTTGCACTCCTCAACAGCCTTTGCCACATCTAATTTGCCGTGAACTAACTCCCTAATGCATACTACAAAAGCAAAACTGTCAAAAATCATTCTCCAAAACAATGCAATGTGAACAGCCCAGAAAGTCTGCCAAACTGACAAATGCTCAGCACACAATGACAAGAGAATAGTGATGGGCAGACTGTGATGAAGACAATCTAAACCAACCACTTCAATAATCATCTCCATCAAGTGGCACGAAACCATCAACCTGCTGTCATTTGCTCATCTCACAGCACATATGCAGATGGATGCTTCACAAGGAGCATGCAAACTCAAGTGTTTGTTGCTTATTTAATTCTGTGAGACAATCCAATAAAGCAGAAAAAGTCTGATCTACTGCATTTAAACGGCTGGAGCAGGATAAACTCAACAGAAATTCTGTTTTACAATATGACATCAGTTTTATCTTTCTGTGGTGAATTGTTAAAGAGAGTGCAAAAAAAAAAGAAATACCATATTCTAACAGTTAAAAGATCAAGACTACAATTCACATTAGTAAGTTAAAAATGTTCATTTTTTAAAAAATCTTGTTTAAAAACTGTAGGAGCATCACAAAATATTGCAAAGAGATTTTGTAACAAACAGTGTGCTCACTAGCACTGAGTGGTAAGCCTGTTATCTTCTCTCATGAGGAAATCATCAGATTAGCCTGAAATTTCAATTTAGAGAAGACTTTAGCCCGATAATCACAAAACTGTTACAGGGACAGTGCATATTTAAAGTGAAAAGGATAAAAAAAGTTAAACAAATAGAAATTTTTAAAAAAGGAGAACATTCATGCAAAGTATTTAAGGATTAATATTAGTTATAGGAACATTGTCATCCAATCTGGAGAGAAACAAAGAAAGAGAAGTAAAATGAAAGGGAATTCTTGACTGATTGATGTTACATATTTAGTCATACACTAACAGAACCATCATAAAACCTCTGAATAGCACCAGAGTTTGGGCACTTATACGTTTAGGAGCAAAGACTTAAACCCTTAAAACTCAGTACATCTAAATTCCCACTCATGCAGCCAGTTATCTCGCCTGCTCGACACACCAAACCCACTGGCTGCCTTCACACAGCGCAAGAGGAGACGGAGAGAAGCAGGTTCTGTTGGCTGAAGAACCATGAACTGCATCAGCCCGAGCAGCATGCATTGGAATGAGTTACAATATAACCCATTTAAATATATTCTCCCCTTCCTCTGATAATATAAATATGGTGGGTAATTTGTCATTTGTTGGCTCTTTTCAGTAGGTTCCAAAAAATTGCTTACTTTGGCAAGAAAGTCACCAATAAAGACAAGTGGAGGAAAAAGAAAAAAAACAGGGACAGTCGGGCATCCATCAGCATTCAGCATGTGTTGCAGCACCGCATTTATCTGTAATCAGCGATCAGACTGAGTCACCTGCCGAAATGATCGGGACGATCAGTGACACCCCTCGTCCTGTAATATGTTTGAAAATGGAAGTTTGATACGTGAACGCATTTTATTTGTCGAAGTTTTGTTCTGGTAAACTTGGCCTGAATTAGGCTGAGGACTCATGATGAGGATATGTGGTGCGTCGATTGTGTGAGAGAGCTGTCGCCGGCTATATTTTTAGGCTTTGATCATTTAAACATACCTGAAGGTGGTGAAGATGAATTGGCTGAAGTGGTGAGGAGACGGGAGAAGGCAGTGTGTGTGTGTGTGTGTGTGTGCGTGCGTGCGTGCCACGCAGTTGCGTTCACTGCAGCACTTTGACCAGCAACACCTATGTAAAATCAAAAAATCATACTTGCTAATTAATCCACATCCCGAGCTAGCTTTTAATTATTTTGGCATATTTATGGAGTTTCAGTACTTTGTAGTTGGGCACTGCCAAATTTTGCAGCACAATCCAGACATTTTCACATCATATTGATTTTTATACATCTCAGTGTGTGCGTGAAACAAAGCATATGCAACATTTTAGTAAGTGCGTAGTGTTTATACATGAGGCCCCAAGTGTATGTATGGTGGAGATAATTATAATGTCTTTAGCTGTGTCAAAAAAGGAGAATATAACTTTATAATTAGATTTCGGCACAATATTGATTCTTCTCACAAAGGTCATATCAACTACTTGCACTGAAAAAACAATCATGAATCATGGCTCTGAGTTTTTACAGTTGTTAAACATGTCCGAGAGTTTATGTAAAGCATCACCAACACTTGGAGTGCGTGCACAATGTTACCACTGTACATGATAGGCCAAACAATGAAAATAAGACAGAAATTGTCACAGACAAAAACAGATAACCAATTTTCATCTGATGCACATTGACAACCCTGAAAGTTTGCAATTACAAAAGCCCAGGGGGCACACAGCACAATTCATTATTTTGGAGGAGCAGAACCAGCAGAGCAGCACAGAGAATTCAAATAACTTTCTTGTCATATCTGTTCTTTAATCTGAATAAATCTTCTTTTTTGCTTTTTCAGTTTCTACTCTGCAAATTATTCATGCATGGTGTCACATTCCACGTCAAAAAGAACAAAAAGCCTTATTGTTATTGTAGCAGCTACAGTGTTTCTCTTCAGTTTGATTGCCCTGGCATTCTGTATTTCTTATTGTCTCCCTCTGTCAAACACACAACAGCTCTCTCTCTCTCTCTCTCACACACACACACACACACACACACACACTCACACACACACACACACACACACACACACACACACACACACACATCAGCGGGCTTGGCTTTAGCACTGACATTTAACAAATGCCCATCGAGGTACTTCAAGAAACTCACTTTACTTTCGACAGTCTTGTCTCAGAAGTTAAAGCTCTTTGGTTTCAGCCACCTGTGTTTGTTGTTTTTTTTTTCTTGCCTTTGTGCAACATCAAAACAGAGAAAGAGACTCATCCATGCTCATGTTGAGAAACAAGTGTAGTGAAGAACCAGCAGTGAGTGCAGCTTTCTGCGGGGACAGCAGGCTGTTGACCTTCACTGACGAACAAAAGAGAATCTCACTCTTTCTATCTTGTTCTGTCTCAGGCTTTTATCGTTTGCCTGCTTTTCCATGCCGTCTCTGTCACCTTCTGTTCCTCATTTAAACTTTCTCTATACTTCTTCCTTTTTATCCTCTTTACCATTTTACCTTTACCTGCGCTGCTGTGGATGTAGAAGTTGTGTGTATCCACTTTTGCTTATAAAATAGTGAATTGTGATGTTTTTACAACAGCTAATGTGGATGGAAATTATCTTGAAGAGGCACAATGACATTAAATGCTTTTAAACCCGAAAAAAATGCATAATGACCGCAATGATTTGTCTTTTTCGCTAAAGCTTCAACCACTGACAACTTTCATTGTGAGTTTATTTCATAATAATTTTTCCAGATCTAAAGTGCCAGATCTAAAGTACAAATCATAGTTCAAGGTTACACCTTTAAATTGTTTTGTTTATCCAACATTCTCTCCCCGAGGGTATTTACTCTGACATGAGAAAAGCACAGGGCTCTGGCAAATAACTTTTGCTGTTTTGCCAGTGCAGCTACTGAGGACTAACACCAGTGTATGACATTCACCTGTAGTTACCTCAGCCTCACAGATACAGAGTTGGACAGAACCTTAAAGCAGCTCCTGGTACATGAGTTCATTGTGGTTTCCAAAGTGAATGAAAGGCTTCAGTAGTTTATGGTAATGGCAGGGAGAGGAGAACACAGACAGAGAAGAACAGAGGGAGAATTCGTCGACTGATGCGAGACTGACAGAGGAGAAGGAAGAGGCTGCTATGCTTGTTAGCCAAAAGTAAACATGGAAGAAGCCGCAGTAGCTCCATCCTGAAAGAGTTTAAAATCAGAGAATGTTCCTCCGACTGATCTGCTCATACTGCACTGTAGTGCTGTTGCCTTGCAGTGTGTATTTGCATGAGTGGAAAATAATATAAAAAACAGACTTAGCTTCAAGTGTAGATGAAAACATGGGATGAAGGAAATATAAATGCTTATGTTTGAGGGTTTTTGATGTATTAGCACAGCTAAAGACACCAAGTACCTCATGTTAAAAAAAAAAAAAAGTTAAAAAAAACCTCTGTCAAACACATATATGCTTGTAAAAACCTCGGCTAAGGAGGCGGAGGAAGCACATCTAATTGACTGTCTGTATGTAAATGCACTGATCATCTATTGGAGCCAAAAGTGTCATTCACTACATCTATGTAGCAGTTATACTAACTTCAGATAACGATGGTTCAGTTTTCTATGCGGGGAAGCACCTTCATTACTTAATAGACCAAAATAAACCAAGGCAAGTATTTTCTTTACTTACACCCTTTTCCACTGGTCAAAAAACGTGCATTAACCCGCTAAGTTCAGGGTTTTGCATGCAGTGGTATTGGGCTTGGCTGTTAATGTAAACGCAAGACCCTGGTGAACATGCTAATTTTTGACGCATTTCCCAGTGTCTTTCTTTTCCCTCATCATCTGGTGCGTCATGTCATCCAGGCGCAGCAGGGGATTTCTTTCTTTTTTTTTTTTTAAAGATATTTTTTGGGCTTTACTGTGCCTTTATTTCTTAGACAGAACAGCTGAAGAGTGGACAGGAAACGAGGGGAGAGAGGGAACGACATGCAGCAAAGGGCCACAGTTGGAATCGAACCCGACCCAAGATTGCACTGTAGCTGTGAGCATAAGAGTGCAGCGCACACAGGTGATTTTTGTGACACTCATACTCCACTCTGCAATCGACAATATTGCTTTATGGTAAGTCTTACATATTTTATCATATCGCTTCTACTGTGACGTAAAGATGATTTGAGAACAGACACTTACATACAGGTTGTGAGCGAAATGAACATACTGTGGAGCGTTTCCACCAAGGTCAAGCCTTTGCAACGCGTGACACCCAGATTAATTTCTGATACATCCGCATTTGTCATCATAGTTAATATTAAAATTGACAGACATTTGTCTCACACATTACAACAATGTTTCCACACAATGCAGTGCACTCTTTCATCCAAATACAACGCTTCACATAAAATTCACAGACAGGTTGCCTTGCCTGCAGGAAGTGGGAATGTGGTCATTAGACGACTTTTAGCAGGTTGACCCGCATTTAAAAAAACCTGAGTAGACCTGCTTATTTTGGTGGAAAAGTGGTACAAGTGTCTTTCTGCCACTCGGTGGGCTTATCTACAGCGACTTTCGCTGACAGTGACATCACGTGCATTCACTCCGAAGGCACAAAAAGCCCCCAAAATATTTTTAAAAAACAAACCAAAAAACATTCAATTGCTATTTCAATGAGTTGTCCAATGTGTTTTTACAATCTAATGTGTGTTTCGGTGCTCCAGTGTGGCAGGTACAGTTATGGCAGCGTGGCCGGGGCTCTGCGCAGCGTGTGTCAGACTGAAGGTCCTGCAGCTCTGTTCTCTGGCCTGATAGCGACCCTTCTCAGAGACGTTCCTTTCTCTGGTATCTACGTCATGTTCTACAGCCAGGCCAAGGCCTCACTGCCTCAAGGTGAGCGTCCATGCAGAGGTCATTCAATAAAAACAGCAATGAAGGACACAAAAAAGCCTAAACTGTTGCTTGTAGGATTTATCTTTCTTATATTTCACTCTTTATGTTTTAAATTCTGAAAACTGAACTGGTATTTGTTTGAATTGAATCCCTTCTGTCTGTCTTCTTTGAAGAAATCAGCACGTCTGTCTCGGCCCCCCTGGCTAACTTCAGCTGTGGGATCCTGGCAGGAATTTTGGCCTCTTTGATCACGCAGCCTGCTGATGTGGTGAAAACACATGTCCAAGTGAATCCACAGCTGAGGACGGCAGGAGCTATCAGATACATCTATATGGTAGCTATCCCACTCCTCTTGTTCTTAGATTGCTCTGCAGGCTTTCCAGGGCATCATTAGAAGAAAATCCCCTTGAACGGATTACATTTAAACTGTACTGCACCAGCTGCATGATGCTATTAATGATTATCACTCTTCTTCCACCTCATTCTCTCTCTCAGGAACACAAGCTCCAGGGCTTCTTCAGAGGGGCAGTTCCACGTGCACTGAGGAGGACCATGATGGCCGCCATGGCGTGGGCAGTGTATGAGCAGATGATGGTTCGTGTGGGACTGAAATCCTGAAGCAGAAAGTTAATGAGAAGCTTGTAAAAGGAAGACGAGGTTAAAGTCGAGTCAGAGTGGAGACAGTAAAGGGTGAACAGGAGGACACTGCTGTGTGCAGATGAGCACCGTGTGTTTTTTCTCACAACAGTGTCAGAGACTTTCTACGGTTTGCACTAATTCACTGGGTCACTGAAATAAGATGTGAACATTTTGTGTCTAAATTACTAACACATGACGAGAGAGGTGTGGAGAATTTGCTCCATTCAATGTGCTGCGTTATGGTCGAAGTTCAAGAACCAGACTCTTTTTTTAACGTGTGTTTCGTAACTGGAGAGAAATTTTCACAACAATATGAGTGTGTTATAATGTTCTTTGTTGCACTACATGTTGTAAAAATATTCAGGTTGTGAAAAGACAATATTCAGCTCTGACTTTTTCAAGACACTTTAACCGTGAGGGATTCTGTCATGGGACCGTTTCAAACGATGCCTTTCCAGTAACACAAAGTGTATTTAAAATAATATTTGCTTGTACTACATGCTTTTGCCTTAAAATGTAACCTTTTTTGATGATTGTTTAAAGTGTATTTTCATGCAAAAATGTTGACTATTGTTTAGTGTTCTAACCTTTTGAGGATGTTTATAAAAATAAAACTGTAATTTATATTTATGCTGAACATAACTCAGTTTTTCTGTGTGAATGATTCAACAGAAAGTGACATTAGTCTCACATTAGTGCCTGAGGTCTGGCTGACCTCTCAAATGTTGTAGTGAAGATACACACACTGACATACTAAAATCATGGCAAACAGGGGACACTGTAACAAACATGACTTAAAAGGACACATTAGTATTTTTGAAGTGGGGTCATTTGAGGTTCTTCTGCATAGTCAGTCTATGACCTTCTGCAGATGGCAATCAGTGGTGTCATTTTTAAGAGATGGGAAGAGAAAGCTGTGCAGCTGAAGTCAGCGTTGTACTGTAGCAGATGGGGTCAGAAGAAAAGTGTTTTTCAGCCACATATATAAATGTTTACCTAAAAAATCTATCTTTTCAATTGTACGCTAAATTTAGGAGTTTTTCACGGCATTAGTTCACTGCCAGACAGCGTATTTTTTAGGTAAGCATTTATATATGTGGCTAAAAACTCTTTTTCTGCTGATTCTGTCTTCAACAGTACAATGCTGACTTTAGGACAATTAATACTTTCCGCGCTCACGTCTGCATGTTCATTTTGGTACGTGTGACATAAAAAAATCGTCATCTTCCCATGAGGGTTCGTGTGGACTCCGCTGCAGTCGTGTGCAGCCCAAAGTTTGTGACCACATGGACTGTCCATGTGGAAGCCAAGTGTGTATGCTCTAGTGTATAATCTGTTGCTCCACACCAGCTCAGTTGTTAGAGCAGCAACACTGACTTTTCCCAAGTCTTTTTGAAAAGTATTTTTCTACTCAGATTTACTAAGTGTGACACCTGTCAGTCTTTGCTGTCAATAATCTTTTTAAGGTCAGACTCATACTCTGTTGGCGCATGTGTGAACCGAGAAATGTTTTGACTTGTTTTAGTGTAGAAAACATTCCAAACTGAAAGATTTCTCATTTTGTTCAACAACAACATAAAGAATATAATACGTCTCAGTCTGGTAGGAATGCACTCTCCCTCATGTCCGCAGAAGTTTTCGGGGTTTTTTTCTCCTCTTGTCTCTGCCTGGATGGCACAGATTTAGTCTTAGCAGCAACATTAGTAACATAAGTCTTTGTTGAGCAGATGAGTCTGCAGATGCCTGCAGACGTGCAATGTGTAAAGTATGTTCAGGCCCTTCAGCTGCAGAGATTTCTCCCCTCTTCCTCTAGAAGTGACACCACTGGTCACCATCAGCAGGAGGTCATAGACTGACTATGCCTAAAAACCTCATACATCCCCACTTCAAAAATACTAAAGCATCTCTTTAATATAAAGCTTATTGAGACCTAGTGTCATCTGTGTCCTACATGTGTGCAGAACTGGTAGCAAAGACATTATTTTATTGTGTATTTTATCTTTATTTATTGGTCAGATTGCTGTCATGGGAATGAAATCCTTTACAAAATTAAAAAGGAATAATATCAGAATGAACAATCATTTCTCTTAAAATTCAAAGCTCTGCTGCAAAGTCATGTCCAAGTATCTTAAGTGCATGAACTGAAGGACTCTAACACTTGAATGGGAGATAAAACAAACTCTCACTGTGTCACTGTGAAACTTTTAGTGGTTCAGCTGTGGTGTAAAGCTATTACAGGCACTTCCAAGAAATGAGAAAGACATATCACTCAGCATATTGCTGCTCAGTGCCAGAACACAGAGGCCAAAGACTTATCACAGTGCTGTTCGACAGAGATAAGCAGCAGAGGGGGAGTGGTGACATAACAACAAATGGGAAATGGGGACAAGGTGTGGGATGGTCAGGCTTAAGTAAGACAATTTATTCAGGGTAAGCCATCTGCTGAGATCAAGTTACTTATTCGTTACAGATCTGCAATATGTTTGGCAAGCTCTATCATAAGGACATAAATCTGATTAGATTGTGTCTCGTAATATTGTGTTTGCAGTTCATCAGAAACATAAACCTCTCTTATTTTAAATTACAGCAATTTCTTTTAAAAATTATCCTTGCATTTTGTCTTTTTTCCCCTCATCTGAGCCAAATTTTAACAAGTTGTAAATCCATTATTAAAGACTGGATTTAAAACTGCCTAAATTTGTGTCAGACACATGGACCAAAGTTTGAAATGCATAATAAGTCAGTTATGAGGTGCTTTGTATTGATGGACAAAATTGACTCTGTATGTCAACAACCTGGATTTTTACCCAAAGTACAGCTAAAAAACATGTTATTTCCCAATGTGACACATCACCCCATTCCTCCTTGGCCTTATTTGTAAGATCCATCGGCTCAGCCGTCCTTGACTTTCATCCAGACCTCAAGTTTTGGATCAACACCATCACCAATGAACCCTCTCATCTGCCTGTGTCTCCTACTACAGACTAGCCCTTTTTCATGCCTATTGTGTCTTTTCAAGGTCACAGTATAATGCACATTTTTCTGCATGTATGACACTTTTATTGAAATTATTTCTCAACTTGCTGCGTCACTGTGTACATATTATGTTCCCTTTGCCTCGAACTGTTTATCTCTAGCAAATAGAGTTACAACACAGGTCAGTCTTTTACCGAGAAGTCAGCGTCTCAGCATTGTCTTAATATGGTCTTTCCATCCCCATTGTCTTAATATGGGATACTCATCCGACATACAGTCATGTCAGCTTCTGTCTCTACAGCACACCACCTGGTGTGAAACGCCACCTAGTGGCGAGCTAGCGGAGCTACATCAACTCCTCCACATTCACAGCTAACCAATCACACGCGTGGAAACTCGGTATTTATACTGCGTCATTTCCTCTCAGCGCCCTCTTTTCACCGTGTGGTCAGGCCTCCATACGGCGTTGTTTCGTGGTGAGTACTTTAACGGTAATATTTTAATAAATATCCTTCAAATGACGCAAAGTAGACAAAGTGTAATGACAGAAGGATCGGAAGGCATCCCGCAGAGCAGCACAAAGGCCGTCTGTCGTGTTTCTTTCGGCCTAAATTATCCCAAAGTAGATCATGCTAAAATCACAGCTAACATGCTAGCATTTGACACGCGCTCATGTGTGAGTATACCCCCCGCGCCGGAGTCTTCAGTGTTGGTCGCACTGAA
The DNA here is from genome assembly GCA_029874485.1 of Naso brachycentron. Lineage (NCBI taxonomy): Eukaryota > Metazoa > Chordata > Actinopteri > Acanthuriformes > Acanthuridae > Naso > Naso brachycentron. Next base: position 20,267,684 of record JAQFJA010000009.1, on the reverse strand, counting down.
TAGTTCCAGATAAAAGCACATTACGATCCTGACAGATCAGGATGGCGTAAAGTTTGCGGACACTCGGTTCACAGCGTGGTTTTACACACTTCAAAGACCGGTTGCAAACCGGATGCTTGTAGTCACCGCTAATGCCTGTTAGCATGCGGGGTATCTCTCTGTCCAAACGTGGAAGCCTCGTTAGCCTCAGATTTTGCACGCAACCATAGCCTGTTTCCCCGGCGAAGAAACCAGTTCTATTCAAACTATATATAATAATGTTTGTATAAAAATTGTTTAAAATAAAGGGGTAAGTTTTGATAAGTGTCAGACTTATACCTACTTGTTCTCGGACATGAAATGTTGACGGTGGCATGAGTTTGCCGTACGTTTGATACCAGTCTGATTGATGGTTAACGTTTTGTTCTTTGTTTTAATTTTTGTTTGAAATAAGTTAATTTGAAAAATATTCGTGATGTTTGTGAGACCTCATATTTTCCCATTTAAAACTGTGCTTACAGAGCATACAAACTGAAACCTAGTAGTTATTGTCTGATCAATGCTTTTCATCCTTTTCCAGCTCTCCCATCTAACTCGTAACGCAGGGAAAGTGGTCACGATGTCCGGAGGTCTAGATGTCCTTCAAATGAAGGAGGAGGATGTGCTGAAGTTCCTGGCTGCAGGAACCCACCTGGGAGGCACCAACCTGGACTTCCAGATGGATCAGTATGTGTACAAGCGAAAAAGTGACGGTAAGTGGGGGGGAAAGTGGCTCAGCAGTCATTGTGATGTGACAGGTCATTGTCCACTGTAATGACCCTCAGACTGACTGACGAAAAAATTTTCTGAATCTCTTCTGGATCTCCAGGTGTGTACATCATTAACCTGAAGAAGACCTGGGAGAAGCTGCTGCTGGCAGCCAGGGCCATTGTTGCCATTGAAAACCCAGCTGACGTGTGTGTCATCTCCTCAAGGAACACTGGGCAGGTAAACTGAAGTACTGTCCCGTACTTACAGCTAAGTACATAAACTGTGATATGCACACTGTTAAAGCCGGGCACTGACGTCGGTGTTCAGGTGTCGGAAGTGTGCGAGAGTGATCAGGCTGGGTTTTCGCTAACACCATGAGACTGCTGTTCTATGACTGGCGTTAGAGGGTAACCTTAGCCACAGTGAAATTTGTCATATGAAGCAAATTACCAGAATTTAAAGAGATCCTGATTAAGTCTCCTTATTTTTTTCTGACCACGTTAGAGAGCAGTGCTGAAGTTTGCCTCTGCCACCGGTGCCACCACCTTCCACGGCCGCTTCACCCCAGGTACATTCACCAATCAGATCCAGGCAGCTTTCAGGGAGCCCCGCCTCCTGATTGTGACCGACCCTCGTGCTGACCATCAGCCACTGACTGAGGCCTCCTACGTCAACATCCCCACCATTGCCCTGTGCAACACTGACTCCCCGCTGAGATACGTGGACATTTCCATCCCCTGTAACAACAAGGTGAGACCAACTGAATCCAAGTCACATTCACTCACTCTGCCAACAAAATATTTAGTTTAAATTCGTGTAGGGCTGGGTAATATGGCAAAAATGTGTTTTTTTTCATGGAAGGATCGCGATCTCAATTTTATCACGATTCTTTTGTTTCTTCATATACAAACTATCTTACAAGTAACAACAAATTATGCTACATATTTACATTTACATGATATTACATTACAATTATGTAACATCAACATGCCAAGGGGCTGTGGAAGGAAATTAGCCTTTGGCTACAATCCGGCATATTTACATGTAAATGTCCAGTAATAGGCACTGTCCCAAATAAATACATAAATAAATTCAGGGCCACAGTTTTGTGTACAAACATTTGGATGGCTTATATTTGGTTCCTGGTTTACGAAAGTGATTATCATCTTGATTTATGAATTAAATTGTAAGATTTAGATGTAGAGTAAATATGTATTTGGTAAATAACTGCAGGCTCTGCAAAATAAACACATCAAATTTTAAAAAAAGAAGGTGCGAAATGTTTGCTGTGTTTATTTTATGTGCGTGTATTTATGGGAGGCATGGAACAGAACAGCAAATAGTGCAATTTTGTTGAGAAAGAAATGCGTTGTGTGTCTGAGCCTGGAACTGCAACAGAGAGAATGTATACTGACGCACGATGCAAGTGATCTGTGTAACAGTGGATCGTGGACACATTCTCATCATTTGGTCTATTGTCATATCGCGCACCCCTCACTCAGTAAATGTTTCTTTCACGTCATCAGAGCCCGGCGCTGTCCCGTCCCTGTCCTGTGCTTTTTGTAGATATAAAACATATAATTGCAGCAGGTGCATGTTAGTTTTTTTGGTAAATCAAAGCTAATCTGACTGCTGCAGGGTCACCACTCTGTGGGTCTGATGTGGTGGATGCTGGCCAGGGAGGTTCTCAGGATGAGGGGAACCATCTCCAGGGAGCACCCATGGGAGGTCATGCCTGATCTGTATTTCTACAGGGACCCTGAAGAGGTACGACACATGAAGTACACCCAGAAATGTACACTGGCTTCGGGCTGCTGTCATAGATTAGTTGACTCGCACAACTTAATGCATGTTTTTCCTCGCACAGATTGAGAAGGAGGAGCAGGCTGCTGCGGAGAAGGCTGTCGGAAAGGAGGAGTTCCAGGGCGAGTGGAGCGCCCCTGCAGCCGAGTTCACCCAGCCTGAGGTGGCTGACTGGTCTGAGGGTGTAGCTGTGCCGTCTGTGCCCATCCAGCAGTTCCCTGCAGGTGTGTTTCCTTTTGATCAAACCCGATCTTTATTTAACAATTCATCTGTACCTTTTTGTCACTGAACTGTTTGTATTTTGTTCCAGCTGCTCCGGCTGTCAAAACAGGTGAAGTGTTTTCTGGTGAGTCATTGAATCTAAAATAATGCTAAACGTGTAAATATTAATTTCTCCTTTATGAATGGATTTGTTTTCTTTCCCTGTAGAGGACTGGAGCACTCAGCCTGCCACAGAGGACTGGTCGACTGCCCCCACTGCCCAGACATCTGACTGGGGTGGCGCTGCTTCTGATTGGTCTTAAATCATTAAATGGAAACAATTAAAGTGTTTTTTTACACTTGTTTTTGTTGTTACAGTGATTTATTTGATATTTACCAAAGGCCACTTGTAGCAGTAACACCTTGTTTCCACTTTTGTATAAGAAGGCCAGTCAACCGAAATTCCGTTCATTCTATAAGAATCTCATGATATGCCTGCGAAACTCCTCCCCTCTATTATTTTGCCTCGAGTACATTTAAAAGATTTGAACTTTTTTGGCGGTGGATTCTGGAGAGGCTGTATGACCAGTGCTTATTTAACAAGCAGCTGTAGCTAACAGGCTATTTTCTTCAAGTCAGTTGCTCATTTGGAGTTAAGTGATTTTTGTATAGTCACAAAAAATGAGGTTATAGT
>JAQFJA010000009.1:20248490-20258765 GCA_029874485.1 Naso brachycentron | reverse complement strand
TTGAGGGTGGGTGCTAATAGTTTGATGTTGCTTCAGCAAAATAGTGAAATGTTGGTGAATTGTGCTGACAGTGTTTTTCAAAAGATTTTTTGGTTTTTCGTTTTTGAAATGGGACTTAAAAGAGCCACAACCAGCCAAAAAAGAGCCGTATGCAGCTTGTGAGCAAGGGTTGAGTATTGCAGGTATAGACGAGAGTGTATGCCAAGTAAGGTAATTAATAACAGAGTTGATAAAGTTTGATAAAAACCAAAAATGTTAATGGTGAGATAAATGTGGTTGTTTTTAGTGGAGACTGGATAAAAAGGTTGACAGGAAAGAATAAATATTTATCTGTGGCTTCTGGTTATTCCAAAGCTCCGGTCTGTTGATGTCACTGCTGATCGGCCTCACGGCGTGTAGCTGAAAAGACAGACGATGGTGTGATATTATAATCACCTAACCAATGGCCTTGTTTAAAAAAGGCTTTGCTCACAGCTGGCACGTATGTGTTAAATAATAATTAGTAAACACTGCACAATGGGCCACAAATGGATACTAATGCTAATACAAACGTGATCCAAATTGCAAAGATGCCTCACAAATAAAAACATTTGTCCATTTTGTTCGTCAGATGGATGCAGTTGCCCCTTTTCACATTAGTACAGCAGAATGACAACACTAATTTGTAAATGGTAGCTGCCAGATAATAGTATCATTAAATGTTTAAATGTGGTACAGGAAATAATATAATTAACAACAGCGGAAAAACAGAAATTACAAAAATGGTGTAAAACATTAATTACCTATACGATCACACCAGGCCCGCTCTGCATCAACTACAGGGTAAAAGGTGAGCAACCAAAGTGAAATAAATGTATTGCTTAACTGCTGAAGTGGCACTATATATAACATGCTAATAGCCAAAAAGCCAAACCACCAAAACTGGTCAGTTTCAATCACTGAGTTACATAATTGCAATGAGGAACCACAAACTTGGTCAAAATGTATAAAATGCAGACAAATCCAAAATAGTATTGTAGATTAAAAAATTTCCTAATTAAAATGAGTGCACCAGTGACCTGAAGTAATCAATCTCCACCCATGACACAAAATGGTGGCTGGTAGAGGTCGACCGATAATTGATTTTGCTGATAACCAATACTGCTGATAGTCTAAATCAGGAAAAAAAGCAGATAACCAAAAATTCACCAGTAGCCCCCCCAAAAAGTAAAAAAATTAAAAGAACGTGCACAGCCGAAAACGAAGATTCTTGAACCTTACCACAAATTTCTTGCTTACAAATTACAACACTTAACATAATACCTATAAAAATACAAATAACTGAACAAGGTAATAAAGTGTACATCAAAATCAAGACAAATATTATGTTGAATAATACTAAATTGATATTAAAATAAATTATTCATTTTTAGCCATTTTTGTTTTCGAATTAAATAACCTGTATCATTTTGCTGTACCAAAAAAATTTAACTGGCTTGTTCAACGATTGAATAACTTATATTTTTGAAAATCTTATATACAAATACTGTCCAAATGATCCTTAATGTATCAGAGGGAATCTGTTAACTGTCTCTGACTGACAGCTGCGTCAGGCAGTGTCCATCTCGCACACACAGGCCTGCAGGTCAGGAGAAAGTGGAAACTTTTTCTGCGTTTGCTGCAATGTTAAACCGAGATACACGCATACTTTTTTCTTTCTTTTGCAAGATAGATAATCCAAAATCTGCAGTCAGCTTTGCTTTCTTAAGTGTTCATTCCTCTTGTAGTTAAAATTGTTGTGATGACATAATCAGTTCAGTGCATTTAGGCTAAAGTACGTTGATTTATAAGTTTTGTGTGAGTTGATGTGAATATGTGAGGCGTCAGCAGCCTCTGCTTGGAAGCTTTACTGACCCGTGTGCGACACGTCAAGTCCAGAGGCTGCTGATGTGGACAGATGAATGAACGAGGGGGAATTTATTGATCTTATTGCTGTAAATGAGCATGCTGCTCGATGTGGCACTTCTCCTCAACTCTCTCTGTGCAAAACTTACACACTGACAAGTTGTTTGTGTTTGGCTCGCTGTTAAAAGCAATGTTTGGCTGTGGCTTACATTATTCTGATATGGTAATGAACCAAACAGTGGCATACAACTAGACCAACATGCATTCATGCTCAAAAATATTTCGCTTCGTATCATTTGTACAACAGAATCCACCAACTTAACATGCCAATAATAAACACAGATGAGATAACTTACCTGTAAATCTGTGAATCCGTAGCAATTCTTCATTCTTTCGGCATTGGTTAAAGAACAAAACAAGTTTCCTTGTTGGCATTTTTGTGAAAGTAACAAAATGAATAAAGGTGAAAAATCTTTGTAAATGGTCGGGAGGCGAACAACAGTCTGACTGGGCAGGGGAGAAGAGCGGGCGGGGGGAGGATGGGAGGAACATAGACGTAGATATAACAGAGCTGAATCACATCATAAATTTGCAACATTTTCGTTTTATTTAATGTATGTGCATGTGTAGTAATTTTTGATGCAGCCAAACCCAACACAGACACCTTGAAAGTGTTTTGGCAAAAGACAGGAGACAATTGGATTAATGGTGTGCCTTGCAATTGTAACAGACACACACACACATACACACACACAGACGGGCTGACAGCTTCAGTAATAGGGGAAGCCACGTTCGCCCAAAATAAGTAGGCCTAGTTTAGTTGGCTAACTTAGCCGTCCCTTTGCGTTGTGTGGGCATGTATCCTGCTGTTTGCCATGGTGAGAGGTCAGAACATGAAGAGTTTTTATCTCTATTCAAACTGAGAATGCGTCACTATTTCAAGAGCGTAATATATTTTTAAGTCCTGCTTTACATTCTGACATTTAATTGTTACTAGGCCTCAGACTATATTAGCTAGTTAAATTAGCATTACAAAAGGGAGACGGCATCAAAGTAAGCTTTCATCATGGCTGCTGAATTTATGTTGACGCTCTGGAAATGTTTTTTTATTCTTATTTTTTTAAACTCATCAATGTGTGACCACAGAGTTAAAAGACCACTTATGACGCCGATAAATAATGTGAAGCAAACACTTGGATTATAAATGGAGGTTTGACAGGACGAAAAACCAAGTAACAATTGCGAAGCATTTCTGACATACACTGTTTAACATTGGAAAATCAATAAGGGCAATTTGACAAAAGGCTTTTCTTTCTTTTCTTTTTTCTCCCTAGAAAAGGTCACTGTAGTCAGGCCTGTTTCCCTCTCTCTCTCTCTCTTTCTGTGTGTTTGGAAGAATTTTATCTCATAATAGGAAAACTTAGGACCTTTCTCCTTTGCACTCACCAACATTTGATAAACAACTTCCTTTGACTGGCACAAAGGAAAGCTGTTTCTGTAAGAATTCTTATGTAAACCGTTTATACTGCACAACAATTAAAAGTGAGGACTCATATCACAAGAACTTGGAAGCTACTAATATTTTGTAAATGATGGATAATGTGAGAACTGTAAAATATCTAATCAAATGTCTTTTCAAATTGGTTCACAGAAGCACAACAGATAACAGCTAACACAGTGTAATAATTATATTTAGTGTCCGTGGAATAACCAAAGCTTCTATATTTTTATGGTAAAATTAAACACATTATTGAAACCTTTTTTTTTAAAACCAATGCCACTTTTGTAAGCCCAGGAAATATGCATAACCAAAGTCTGACTACATAATGATCAGTGATTTAGCTTTTCAAAAGCTCAAATTTGTGCAACAGTTCTTCATTGCATTAGCTCTGGCTTTGTGTTGTCCTCGACTCCTACATTTAACACATCCAGGTCCTGCTTAAAAAACTGCTTTATGGTTTGCCATTGCATTTTGTCCATGCAATGCTTCAAAATGACTTCCAGACAACATGTGTCTAAGTACGCACTTTAGAAGACAACAGCCAGACTAGAATGGTGTCTCATACCCCGTTTTTAACTGAGCAGTATGGTTCGGCTTGGTACAGTTCACTTTTTATTGCCGTTTCTACTGTGAAAAGGGTACCAAATAACTGTACCATGCCATAACTATTTTGGTCACCCTTTCGTTGGGGTACCAAGCGATCCCAAAACGCGCTAAGAGGGAGAAGTTACACATGTAGTCAGTTTATCCAAGTAATGCTTGTTTGTAAATCTGTCATAAAGTTTTCAGACTTGTGAGGAGCTGCTGCTGGCGGTGAGACCTGCCGGTGTGCTCGCTGCAGCAGCCCGACTCGTTACGCTGACACCCTGTGGACTTTGTTACCCGGTGAACCGATGATCTAACGCCAACCTTAATGTTTCCGTAGCATTTAAAAACATGAAACAAAAACAAAACAATGCTTTGCTGTCTTTTCAAGTTGATTCTTTGCCATTAGTTTAACGTTACTGGTAGAAAAAAGATCATTTCATTCACTGAGCTGCTCGATGCTTCTTTTAAGGTATAATGTTTTCTTACATGCTAATCAACAGACGAGTTAAGCCATGAATTAATCAGCCCACCTTCAAAGTCAAAATGACAACTTGAAGAGGTTTTAAGAGGATTTATGTGTCACAGATACATATTGTACATGTACAGTAGCGAAATGTCTGAACATCAACAATAATTCATTTGCTTTTGCCTTTCTTTCAAGACATACACACATACACAACGACTGGTTTATCAAAAACTTGGTATAATGCGCATGAATTTCTACTGGTTTATGCGGGTGAAACATTTTTCATCTGCAGAAAGAAGTGGCTAGGTGCGCTTACAGTGTGCAGCTGCAGCACAACATGGCAGCATAGCCCCGCCCACTAAGTCAGGGTACGGTCATCAGTGGAAACGCAAGCCAGATCCAGGGGTACCATTCCAAAGTGTACCATGACATACCAAACCGAACTGTACCACTCAGTGGAAACGCGGCTTAACATTACAGGTGTTACTGTCTCCACCTTGTTATAAAACGACTTCAGTAGGGAACAGAATGTAAGCTGACAGTTTAAACGGATGGTCATATCTTACAGCCTGTCACACGGCAAAAACACAGCAACCACAGTCAGACTGCAATTTTTGGCTTGCACATCAAATTACACAGCTACTTCCTTAAAGCAAAACACTGTTTACGTGACTGGTGAAGTTAAATAGATATGAATGTGGATGTCCCCTGTAAATAAGAAAAAAAAGTGTGCGGACCAGGGTCAGAGAAGCACCTCTCTGCTTCTGCACTCTGTCGTTTGTCTGCCAGTGAGCACAGGAGCAGGGCCTTGGGGCCGAGCTTCGTACACAAAGGCAGTGAACAGCAGTTCACAGCTTAGCGAACAGCAGAGGGAATGAAACAGACTTCAGGATATATTTTTACTGGAGTCAGCAATGACACTGCTCATCATCTGTAGGTGCAACAAAAGGGAGACAGTATGTTCAATTTATCAAACACCTGCTGAACAAGCAGTCTTGGCCATTCTGCCAGCAGTAACTCGCTGACCCCTGGTTTGTTTCACACAGCCACACGGACCTGCCATGCTACTGCTAAACAGTTAAAAGTGACATTGTGAGAATATCTTCAGCAAATAAAGTAACACAGCTGCATGTTGATGAATTCTGGGTATCTAAAAAGCATCAAAGCACAATTTAAAACCATCTGCAAAATATGTCATCAGTCGGTGCACACCAAGATGCAAAACACCACAAAACATTTCCATCAGTTGAAAAGGCAACATCCCAGCAACAGCATCATTATTTTATTATGTTACAAGGCATGCTAACTTGTATCGTCTTATTCAGGCAGATAAAACATGATTTCAAAGTCAAATGCTTAGTTTTAGATGTTAATCAATAAATTGTTTTCTCACATAATATATTTTAAACCAAGTGATGTTTACACAGAGTTAAATGTTTAAATTGTTAGTTTTTATGTTAATTAACTAAGTATAATTATTGAGCTCTCTGGTTTCTTCAGGCCTCTGTCTTTATCAGGATACTGTTCAGCAGACAGCATTATGAAATGATTATCGTGATAAATATCTGTATTGATTAATATATATAAAAAAAAAAGAACATATTTTTGGCCATGTCATCCAGTCACACAATAATAAAACTCATGAATTAGAAGCACACACAACTGATGTGTTAGTGTAAGAAATAGCTGTATGACTACATTAGTGTTTTTGAATATTATTTAACTTCTTGTTGAATCTTGTCTGGGGTAACAAGCAAAGTGTAACTGTGAACTAACCCTAACACTAATTAGTTCACCTATTCCATTGATCTTTGTCAAACATTCTGACAATGTTGAACTAATATTCAGCAAACCATTAGTCGACCAACTGATACGTTGTGAAATGTTACAAATACTTAAACTATCAGGAAACTATCCAAATAAAATGCGACCATATTATTAATGTTATTGTTTTGTTGTTGTTGTTGTTGTTACCAGTTTTTGTGCAGAACTGAGCTATTTATAAAATTATTTAACAATGCAGAATAGAAGTCACTACCCTACCCACATAACTAATGTCAACATTTATTACTCAGTGAATAGAGTAAACATACTGAGCAGCAGTTCTTCACAGAAAGAGTTGTATTTTAGAGAAGCTGAAGTAGCAGCTTCACACTCCTCAAGAGAGAAGATTATGTATAATTGAGGAGGTCAGTGTTGAGTTTGACCCACATATTTTGATTCCTGTCTTTGAATTCCCTTGTAGAGGTCAAATAAGTAAAAAACAGACTAAGCAGAATACATTTTATAGAGCTATGTGATTCTTTACACTTGTAGGGTCCAGAAACACAGCATCCTTTTTAAACTATAAGAAGCTATTTTAGCACTCACTGTAAAATCAAATGCACATACCAGGATACATCCAAGGTTAGGTGTTATTTGATTTATATATTTCCACATGAAATAGAAATATCTAATAAAATGAAGAAATACATTACTTTAATCATTTAGCAACAGTGACTGTTAATTAATGTATCACTGACAACGTATTTCACTGGTTTTCCTACAAAAGAAGCAGATATGCAACACACAATCCACTCGCAGTGAAGATGTTGCTGCACCACATGGTTCATTTTAGATTCACGTTTGGTTTAATGGAGAAAAGTCAGCTGTGACTTGAGACATGTAAAAGTTTTAATAATATTTAAGTGAAATCATGATCTCTGCTCAGCCTTAACCAAAGTTATTTTGTCGTTTTAAGGACCCACAGACTAGAGTTTAGACATGATCTGGAATCCGCTTTGACTCCAGCACGGTAGATTTGATTCATTCAGAGAAACGTCTCTGAATGATCCAGACAGCGAGTCAGTTGTTAAGCATAATGTAATGTTAATTATCAAAACTATTTAGCAAAACGTAAATTCTCAGAAGCCACATGGATATTCATAATGAGAACAGTGCCTGTCGATACATTTGTCCAATCGCCCAACCCTACTTTAGACCAGATCAGTGTGCTTGGTACTCCAACGAGAGTCGGATGGAATGGATCGGTTGTTTGGGTACCCTTCGAAACTTTTGACAGTCAAAACGCAAAATAATTGCATGCCGTGCCAAACAAACTGTACTGCTCAGTGGAAATGGGGCTTATGACATCAAGTCACACACTGTCATCCAGTTTCTGTTGTAGTCACACTGTTGATGGGTGGATTTTGAGTTTGTCACATGATGGAAGTAGAATAGTAAGAGAATTAACCAACCAGACTAAGTTGTCAGTTCAGCTGGTTTAACTAAGAGAAAAGTTAAAAACGCTTGTTGCTCGTTGTTCAGTTGAATTGTCGCATCAATCCGGAACACATCTTGTATCATTTCATCTCTCATGCGAACTGCAAAAACAAATAACTGCAAAGAAAGAAAATGTTAGAAATATAAAGTTCATGCAGTCAAGTGTGATGTGGAATAAATTTGGGACACGACAATGTAATTTTAGTCGTTGTTCTGAGCACTGGTTACAGTAATTATCCTCTCCTCTCCCCGGGCCTCAGTACGACGAGCTGGTCCCGGCCTCTCTTACCACAAAACACGGAGGCTTTTACATCAACACAGGCACTCTGCAGTTCAGAGCGGCGTCGGACTCGGAGGGAGAAAATGCAGGAACGGACGATAATCACTTCAAGGTATGAAAACAAAGTAAAGAAGACAGACGGGCACATTAAATAATCTAATGTGTTTCTGATTGTTTTGGAACTGCACTTATTTCCTCTGTTGTTGCATCATATTAACAAACTAAATGTTTTGCACCTGCGTGTAGAAGATGAAAGATGGTGAGGAGCGGGTCATTAAAAAACGGCGGAAAAAGCAAGATGGTGGAATACTGGAAGAGAAGAAACCTAGAAAGAATAAAGTACCAAAGCCTGGGTGAGATTTCAGTCTTTCTACTTGTATCTCGAGTCTGTTGCTCCAACATTTCCCTCATTTTACTAGTCTGTTAGGTCGTGTCGTTAAAATGTGCAGATTTATGCCAAGAACTACCAGAACTGAACGTAACTAGCTCAGATTGATTCCTAAACTCATTCTCTTTCTACAGTGGCCCTGAAGTGCCGATCACAATCACAGTCATAAAATGAAAAAACAGCTGCAAAAATTAAAACACAACAGCAAATCACAAAACACAATCGCAAATAGAAAACACAACTGCAAAAATAAAATACAGTTGTGTTTTAATTTTGTGATTATGATTGGCACTTCAGGGCCACCGTATCTTTCTCTGTGCAAGTCATTTTAATGTCTTTCCTCTTACTTTGACTCGTGTTGTGACAGAGTTTCAGCCCTGAATGTTCACCGGCCAGAGAAGAAGAAGAGGAAGAAGCTGATGAAGGATTCGATCCACCTGGCCAACATGCTGCGCCGCTTCACCCGCGAGAAGGAGGAGATGCGCAAGAAGAACCTGGCTGCAGCCGGTCTGCCGCGAGCCAACACCAAAGTGCCCAACGCCAACAATGCCCTCCTCAACACACACCCCAAGGCTGCTGGCAGCAATGACTGCAACATGGCTGACCTGACCGCCGACCCGGCCGTGATGTCGCTGCTGGGCTCGGCCAATAACGATATACTGCAGGACATGATGGGCGACCTGGACTTTGGGATGCTTGACTCTCCTCAGCCCTCCAGTCCACTGCAGGGAGAGAACGGCTCGTTTGGGATGGCGCCCAAAGCAGGCGGAAGCAGAGTAACGCAGGGTAGCGTGATGACCCCGCCCCCTTTGCCCAGTGGACTCCCAGGTCCACTCACAAAGCGCATTGAAGACCTGAGAGCGGTACGTGCTTCAGTATTCCATCATGTCACATGTTTGAGATCAGAGCTGCGACCAAGAATTATTTCATCATTAGTTAATGAGCTTAAAAAGTTAATAAAAGTTACAATCATCCAGATTCCTAAAATGACTTTTTAAACCACTCACCCACCTCACCACCCGTCCAAAACTCAAAGATGTTCAAATGTTTTTTTGCAAACCTATGCTGAGCAGAAAAAAACCCACATTTATAAAATTGGGAACAGAGTGTGTGTTAAAAGTGTTAAAAAACTCACAGTACACTCAGCCCAGTTTTCACTGAGAGTCAGTCTCGTAACGAGGTCCGTCTTTAGAATCGCAGAGACGAATTTTTGGCCATGAACAATTGGCTACTAGTGGGAGTGGTTCAGTTCAGTGACGTAGAAGTCAAACGCTTGTTCACAGTAGTTTTATCATGGCAGAGGCCTACAGCTTTGGTTTACCAGGCTACCAAAAACCCCTCGTTAGTGGAAACTACAGAATATTAAATACAAGGAAAGTTCTGACCAGATGGAAAACAACCTTGGGGACATGAAATGTACCGCTTTTGTGTGATCACTACACGTAGGGAAGAACAGGAGCCTTTAGTTAGAGTCTTCCTACTGATCTGTGCGATGTGTACATGAGACCCATGCAGCCTCATTTACAACATGTTAAAAAACACAGTAAAAAAAGCACTAAAACTGATGAAAAAAGCTTGTGGAAAACTGACGTTAGCCGCCGCTCATCTGTCTGTGGCCTGCAGGCTGCTGATGTTTGAGCCGCTGTCTCTGGGGAGCGAGAGGGCGGGGCTTCTGCTGTTAGCTTCAGCCTGTAGCTCCATCCACTCTGTGATAATATGATTTTATTTCAAACAAAAAAACGTCTAATTGTCTCTTTCCAGGATGCATGGTGGGCTAGAATCTCAGTCGCAACAAAACAGCATTTATGTGATTATTGAACAGATCGGACATTAACCTTCCTGCTCGTCCGTCTGTTTCACCGAACAGCCGAGCCCACAGCACACGTCATACAGTCAGTGTCAATGCT
>JAQFJA010000009.1:20196562-20217041 GCA_029874485.1 Naso brachycentron | reverse complement strand
GATCTTATATGCTTTTCTTGTTGTTGTAACAAAAAGCAATTTCCCCTTGGGGATCAATAAAGTGATTCTGATTCTGATTCTGATATATATATATATATATATTTTTTTTTTTAACGCAATGTAATAGCAGTTTCCATAAAAGCTGCCAAGGTGAGCAAAGAGTAGCCGAAAGCACAAAATGGCAGACAATCCCAGATCACTGGAGATAAGACCTGCACACTTACATTTTAAATCATAATGCTGCATTCCACGGAAGTCATTAGTTCCGAGTTGGTATTCCGGACTTCTGATGTAAATGCATTCCAGTGCTTGTGTTCAAGAAAACATTGACGCTCGCAGCAAAGTTGTGTTTGTATTGAGTGCAACATTCATGTAATGAGGACCTACGTGAATTATCACAGTGCCAGTAATTAAGAGACAAAGTGTTAATTGTCTTGCTCATCTTTGCTCATTAAAATAACACACAACAGCTCTCAATTGTGTAAGCGTGCACCGAGCACACTCAGTTGAGATGCCTCCAGCCACATTACGTGAGTTACGTGAAAAGACGGAGTCGGTATCATGATTTAACATTCAAATAACATAAGACGTCAGGTGTGCTTTCCTGTGTGCTGTTCAAGAGCAGCAAAGAAAAATTAACAGTGAGAAAACGCTGTATGTTCTCCAATAAGTGCCAATATTATAAGGCTGGAAAAATGCTTGGACTAGTAATTTAAAATGATTTAATCACGTAGTTTGTCCAGTAGAGGGCGGTCCAGTACTTAATAAGTAATAAGTGAAGTGTTAAATGTTCAGTGCACTGATATTTGGAATAAAGTTCGCTAGATATCCAGCCTATATTACATATCTTTATCTTTGTATCTTTGATAACTACATTCAATATTAAAGGTAAAACATCGGCGATATCTCGGATGTATCAGAATGTTCTTACTCTCTATTATCGGTATCGCCCCCAAAATCCCGTACCGACTGGGCCCTACTAAAGTGCAATTTGCTATTCGTGGTAAAACACATTAGAGGAACCTGAATATTACTACACCACTGACACACAATGAAGGTAAATATGTGTTCAGTTTAGTCACAATGAAATCCAGTCTTTTAAACATACTTGAATGACATTTACAAAGCAATTATGAGGGATTACAGCCCTATTTAGCCAGCTATTAATATTAGCAGGTTACTTAATGTGGTCGTCTCCATGCCTCTCTGTGGCGAAGAGCCAAACAGGTGGATTTTCCTCGGGTCACTATGTTGGATAGTCTTTACATTACTGCGTAAGTGTCTCAGCCTACACCGAGCTGTCTGAGCTTGTTCTTCTGTTAAGGTTAGTCCACTTCTGCTGACAGCGCACTCAGTCTGGAACAGATAACGAGGTGAAAGAGACCACCAGGCAAACTTCCACTGTGCTCATCTAGCGAGCTAGCTTGGCTAGCTAGCGATAGTTGCTAACCAACCAACAAACAAACAACAACTCACATACCTGCAAACTGTGAACACGATAACCTGTACGTTAACAAAGTAATCATTTATCGAGTTTGCCTTCACCTTTAGAAGTTACGTTATTTCTCCTCTGTGCTAACACCTGCTGTCACCTGTTAGCCGGGCGGTTAGCTTTGCTAGGAGAGCTCGCTCATATCAAACTTACCCAGGTTAACAGTGAGTCACACAGCTTTGCTTTATCCAGACTCATGGTGCTGCGCCCGGTCAAACCCGCAGCAGCTCACACAGAGGGGATGGATTTCACTGTCAGGACTCTCTCGAAGTTTGTTACTCGCTGCTGACACTTTCCACGTCAGTCATTGTCCAGCCATGGCCTCCTGCTGCTCCTCCTGCCCCCTTCGCGTTTCAGCTCCTGTTATCCACGCGAGCTTCCGTATTAAGAGCGTTCCCATGGAAACGGATTATGTTGCAGGTCAGCTTATCTAGTCATGGTGAATAATAATGATGATAAAAGCAACAATACTCACCCATATTGTATTTTAAGCTGTTGTAATCACGTTAGCTGAAATGACGGCGACTTACACATTAAAAGAATTTCTTTTTTTATTGACCCATTTTTTAATCTGAAAACTTTATTTACAAATAAGAGTCATGCAAAGACAGCTGCAATAACACTGAGTGACAGACAAACATAAATTGATAACCTCCCCAAAAAAATCAATATCAAAAGGAAAATTATCTATCTATCTATCTGTCTATCTATCTATCTATATGATTATTTTTACAATTAATCGTTTATTCCATCAAATGTCAGAATGTGATAAAAATGCTCGTCTAAATTTCCCACCGCCCGATGTGACGTCTTCAAATCGCTTCTTTTGTCCAAACAGCCCCAAACACAACGACTCCACATTTATTTTCATAAATGACAGAGAAGCAGCAAATTCCTACATTTAAGAGGCTAAACCAGCCATTCTCTTTACTTTTTTATTCACTAAATGGCTGAAATGATTAATCAATTATCAAAATAGTTGGTGATTAATTTTATATCGATCGATTAATCGATTATTCAATTAATCATTGCAGCTCTTATACATACGCATATATAACCATAGATCAACCAAAATGCTTCATTAAAACGACCTAAGAGCTGTCTAAATCATAATTCAACTAAGACCCACCCTAAACAATATTTTCTATTAAAGTAATACATCAACAATATCCTCAAACATCAGCAGTCAGCAGAGAGGGCAACCATTTCTTTGAACATGTAAAATATTTGTCGTAACTATTGGGGAAAAAAACCCAAAAACCTAATACTTCAAAGAAAGGAATGTGTCTGTGTTTTCATTATCAACTGTGATTATAAAGTTAGTGATTATTAGTCTTACAAAAAAAAAATCAAATGTACATAAAAGAAAGAAAAAAAACTCTATGCTGCTATTCAGTTTGTTTGTTTGTTTTTTTTTTTATGGAAGAGAAAATTAAGGGGAATAAAATACCGAATATGAACGAGGCTAACATACTTTTTAAAGGCCCCATATTTTTCTTTTTCTATCCTCCAAGTTCCTTCATGCACCACTGGATGGCTCTAGTTAACAAACAGCTATAGAGAACAGATTGATGAACAATTGGCTGCCCAGTGTGAGCGACACTGCCCATGACAGGTGTTTCGTGCAAACATTCAAGTTTTCAAACAGCAGTATAATTCATATAAATAAACTCTTTAGTTTGCAGTTGGCATTTTCTAAGCTGATTTACTGTGTGACACCTTCTGTGACATAAAGCTCCACAGTTTTAGTCTTTTTTCTTGTATCAGCAGACTCTCTGCAGCATTATCAGATAGTGGGAACACACTGCGCTCACACTGGTTTGTGATTCGCAGCTGACAGAAAACTTTGGCAGGTTTCTGTCAGAAGCCTCTCTCTCACATTATCAACATGCTGCCACACACGTACTCCCTTTCCTCGATGAGCTGCATATCTTCCTGTCCCAAAGTCTCCTTCCTGCAGTCACAAATCAAACTCCAGCGACCAATCACAAAACTCTGCCCACTGCTTCCTGTTTGCTTTGGCAAACCCAACCGCTCACTGTGTGCCACAGTCCAATGTGCTTGTTGAACACCTGCAGAATAACATGGAATATCTGCTACTCTTCCACTCCTTCCTATTCGAAACCAGTTTGGTCACGACGCCGCCCTGCTTCTGGCTTTACCATATTTGTCTGGACAGAGTTCCTGCTTTTCTAGATGGTTTTCTAGCCAGAGGAATGCACATGTTTACCCATTCCCCGCCAGTGGCTGTTATTATAACTCATACCTTAATCACACCGACTCCTTTTATCTCTCAGCTGATTACATTTGACCTTTGATTATGCATATTTCATTCCATTTAATTTTACGTCTTTGTACATAACTATTAAGTTAAGGCCCACTCAGTGTCAGTGGAAAGTCTAATAGAGGTGAAACCACCTTCAATCCCATAAACGCAGTTTTGTTTGTTTGCTTCAGGAGGGAAAAAGCTGGACGTGGGTCTCACATTAAGTAACCCCAGGCTGAATTAAGACACCTGGGAGGAAGTGAGGTTCATGACTCGGTGGACGGGGGGGCTCAGCAGAGAAGTTAGTCACCCGCTGAGGGATAGGTCAGGGCTGACTAATGCTTGAGTGGAAGGAGGTGTGGTAATGTTAGGGGCTCTGGCGAGGCAAGGCTCGAGCGGAGGCTGACTATTTTTGGACGGCTCCTCTTCCTCCATGCTAATTCCTCTTTTCACCCGTTCTCTCTTTCCTTATTCCCCAGATGTGTTTCCTTCCTGAAAGTCAAAAGGCTTTACTTCTCCTCTTTTCCAACACCACACTGACGCACTTACATCCCTCTGGGGGGAACTAACAGGGTGGAGGTGGGAGGGCCAGCAGCTAAGATTGAGTAATTATTCCTTTTTTGAAGCTTGCGGTTTTCTTGTTAGGAAAAACAACGGGGATAGTTCCCTATTTTCAATTCTTTAAGTGCAAACGGCAAATGACCCACTGCAGTCTAGACTCTACAAGGACACAGTTTTGTGAATTTTCTCTGAATAGTAGAAAACATTTTTTCACCTAGGCCTATTGCTATTATTTATTAAAGTCTCCCTTCAAAAAATGTGCTATTTTCCCCCCTTTACTCAGATGTTTGAGCTTCACTGAGCAGAATGATTTATGCGAGAGTGTCTTCTCTAGATTCATCTGCTGGAGGCAGAAAGTTTATCTACGCTCTCAGTAAACTTCAGTTCAATGTGTGCATGTGTCAGCAGGATACTGATTTGGAAACCAGTCACAGTCCAGAGGATCCTGATAAAGGCTGATGCAGAAACACAGAACCTCCAGTGCACATACACTGAGACGGGACCTTTCAGTGATGTATGATGAGACTTCTTGTGTTTAGTTGTTAAACTTTTTTAATGGAAAAATATTTGCATATCTGTAAATAATAAAAGAGAAGTTTGGTTTTCTGCACTTTAAGACTTATAATAAGGATATTTCCTATCATACACAATGTTCTACAGCATTAAACTAGAATAGAAAGAATATTTTCTTTAGCTGAAAAAAAAAACAAAAAACAAGGCTTTCCAAAGAAAGGATATCTAACTTAAACTTTATTGTAGGTTTGCTATACTAATTGAAATCAAATAATAGAGAAAAAAAACTTAGTTTTTGTCATGTATTTCAGGTGGATATTGAATCTATCTTTCAAGATCTATGTTGCTTCTTCCTCTCCCTTCTGTGGCGCGCCAGACTACCAGTCGGTCCACACTGCTCTCCTGATAACATAAATCTAACCTGACTGGCATCATGGCGGCGAGGGCTAAAGTTAGGAGAAAGCAGCAAAGACTAAAACTAATACTGAAACTAATACAGACTAAACTAAGTATTTTCAAAAAATAAAAACTAACCTTAGATACATAACATGCTTCAAATCCAATTAAAACTAAGCTGAAATTAAAAAATAAAAGTCAAAAGGAAATAAAAATAAAAACTAGTGAACAGTTCATAACTTTTATAACCTTGGAACGATGAAGTCCTGAGAGCTGGAGCTCCTCGGTGACGTCACTGCTAGCTGAAAACAGTGGAGGCTTAGGCGGATGTCAAGTGCTTTGACCATTGACAAAGGTCATTGTAAAAGATGAGATAAATGTTTACAAATGTTTAGTGGTGTCCTCTCATGTTCTGATACTAAAACACAAGTTAAACAGCAGCTAATAACCCGGAAACAGCTGTTTGTTTGTTTCATGAAGCAGCTGAAATGAGTCGTTTCTGGGTTAAAAGCTGTTGTTCAACTTCCTGTTTTAGTGTCAGAACATCAGAAACACAACTAAACATTCGGTGATTGTCTCGTCTTTTAAAAATACCTTTTTCAACAGATTGTTGAAGCACTTGATATGCCCCTAAACCTCCGCTGTTTTCAGCTAACGGTGACATCAGCAACGAGCCCCAGCTCTCAGGACTGCACTGTTTGTCATAATAATGCTGTTGAACTTCGCCTTTAAATGCAGAGTATATACGATTCTTAAAAACACCCAGTTTCAAGGGTTTTTTTACATATCTCTCTACACCCTTAAATCTTCATGTCCAACTAAGCAACATCACAATAATGTTGCTTATTTCTAGGCATTTTTTAAATAAAATACTGTGGTTGTAGTTCATCTCCTTCATTAGGATCATGTGAGTGTGCTTTGAAAGATTTGCCTGACTTGAACTAATTCAAATGTTATATTAGAACCCTGACTGGAGAAAAAGACTACATGATATCACCATTTCCAGCAGCGAGGAGAGCAGAGAAAAACAGAAAAAATGAAAATTGCTTGTGTGAAACAACTGAAGCTGCTCTAACTCTGGCAGAAAATAGTGTGTTTGTGTCAAATCTCAGGACCTTAATGTATTTTGAATGGTGGAAAAAACATATCACACACAAATTATTACCACACAGAGTATTTTTATATGTCTTAGAACATGTCTGGAAGGGGAAGTACATCTGTCCTCCATGTCCTCATTTTTCAGGTTACAGTTCAGCCACAAAAGTTGCCAACAAACTGAAAACTCAATTTCTAAAACGGTCCCCACATGGCGGCATTGGAACGAACGATGTGGTGTGGAGAGACAAAGAACTGCTGCACCTTTAAGTGAAGGAATGCCAACAATGTGCGGCTGTGCCCAGGCATTTGGAGCTGGAATGTGTTGGAAAGCTGGCAGCGGTTGTTTCCCCTGCAGCTCGGCCAGGTGTTACTCAGAGAGGAAAACAAGAAAACCACGAAACAGAGATGCACAGGCCACGAATTAAAAGGAGGGTGTGAGGCTGCAGGTGACAAACGCCCAGCAGTCTGATCAGAAAGCCCCGTTCTAGACATGAAGTCACCCATACAGCTACGTGTTGTCAAGACACGTAAAACAGAGAGAGGAAAAAAAGTGAGATTTATGGCCTAGTCTCCTCCCTCGCTCTCGTATCATGGATTTATGTCTTTTGTAAGGGCAAGTGTACAGTAATAACCTCACCAACTGCAACCTGGCAGGGAGTGTCCATTTTGAAATACTTGCACGTGAATGCAGACTATTGACCCACTGAAAGGGTGTCCGCCTCTAAAAACCAGTTCTGAAGCACCAGTTAGATTAAAGCACATGTTGAACACATTGCTTCAACAGAATAAACAGTCATGTACTTCTGCGGTGACTCAGCAGTGGTGGGCAGAGCGCTGAAAATCAAGAAAAATTGCTTTTTCTGCCAAAAAAAGTTACTCCAATAAGAAGTAGGCCACCAAATTAAAGCACAAGTTACTTTTCATTTTAACATAAATTTATAATCAACTGTACTTTTCTTTTAAAAACCAAACAGACAGACCACCATAGCTTAAAGACAAGTTAATGTCATTATCATAACACTGATGATTGAATTTACACATAGAAGTTAATATAGCTAATGTTAGCTAGCTAACCATATTTTGACATTCAGTCAATTTTACACACACAGTTAAAGCTCAATTGGGCCATTTATTTGGACCACAGCTCTTGTCCAAGTATATAAGAGGGAGAATCGATTTTATTATTGGCTATGGTAGCTACGATATACCCCGTTCAGCTGGTTGCTATTGGATCTTCTTCCGGTTAGCCACACAAGCTACAAACAACTTAGCAAACAGCTAGCAGAATCTGTGTCAAACGGTGAAAACATGGACAACTTTACAGTGCTGTACACCTCATATCTACGCATTACTTTTGGTACAAATTTGATGCACGCTAACCCTCATGCTTACGGGATTCTTGTTTTCCTCCCAGCTTTCCTCTACAAATTTATTCTGTTAGAATTCCATGTCAAAGACTGCCACGGGTACTACTGCTCATGAGCAGATTACTTAGGCCAGTCTGGGTCCAGTTGAGGCGTATACGAGAGTAATTTGACTCCCAGTCGCATTATCTGGGTGACTTTGAGAAATGCGATTTAGTACAATTTCAGTCAGACTTACATGTTTACATGTATTTAAAAGACTTTAGCCAGACTAACACAATAAATTGATTTTCTCAAATGGCATGTAAACGCACTGAGTATAAAAGTATGAGTATAAACTTTTACATGCAAACAATATACCGATTACTGACCGGGATAGAAACATCTTACCCCTGTTAGCATAACATGGTGCACAATGAGGGAAACTCACATTTTTGGAAAGATGAGAAGGAGTTTTTGTTGTGTTGTATGAAAGAGATGGACATTATGAGACACCTTGACGGGAGGAAAAATTGTAAAAGTAACTTATTTAAGTCCATGGGGGGAATGTTTGAGAAAAACACAGCATAAGTGCCCTCTTGGACCTTCTAGGGTGCCTATCCATTGGACAAAATGTGTTGAAGGGCTGGACAATTTTTGCCATTTTTGAGCCACACCACATATACAACAAGTGCCCTTTTTCCTATTTTTGCCCCTGCACATCAAACATCCTGACTTCATTAGCGTACTTTATTACATTGTTGTCGCTCAAAGCTGCCTCTGCAGAAATAGTGTCCCTTTTGAGCTCTTACAGCATACTTGATGTAACATATGTATTTGGCAAATGCAGTGAAGTATAAAGCAAATTAATGGCTTAAAAAGAAGCCCATGTAAAGAGTAGAATTAGAAGTTTAAAGAACTAACAAGAAAATACTTGTTTCCTAAAAAACAAAACAACAAAAAACAAATCAAACAAAAAATACCCCCCCCCCACTTCTTTACTCATGCGTGTTCCTTGTAACTGTTATTCCCCCACCCATATGACTCAGTGATTGTTGTGTCTGTGACACTTAAGTTTTACTCATGTTATATAACAGGCACTAAATGACCCTCATACTTATTGATCTAAATCTTAACATGACTCAGCAGCAGAAACTGCAGCAGTCAACTCTACTCTGTTTTTTTCTGGCTTGACCCACTGTAACATCAAACCAGATGCCCCGGAGGAGGAGGAGGAGGAGGAGGAGGAGGAGGAGGGGGGATGTGATGGAGGAGCAGACACCCCCAACATAATCCATCATTGTTATGGTAACCGCAGAAACAGGTGTGTTTTGCTTGCTTTTACTCTCACTGCACAATTAAGTGTTGATTTATATCTTTTTTGTGTTTTCGATAAGCCCCTGCAGCCTGTGCACCGCTCTCTAAGTCTCGCTTTCTGTTGTGATGCCTCACCCTCTCTTTCTCTTACACACACACACACACACACACACACACACAAACAGGCAGCACATGGCCAGCGCGAGTGAGTCACAGTGGGCTGACAACAAGTGCCTCCTCTCAGGGAGAGTCCCTCCATGTGCCCTTGAGATTAGGGCCAATCCCCTCGAACGTATCAGGTGCACTACTGCTCTGGGCAACGTGAGACTCGCCAGTTCCATTGTTTCCAAGTTCACCATGAAATTGAGCTCATGCCAGATGATACAAGCTCATTCAGGTGTTAACAACATTCAGTATGTTAAACTTTATGAAAACTGCCTAGACAGCAGCTCTACTTTCGGTTCTTTTTGCTGTTTTGGCACAGTTTTGATATGAAACTAGTGAATCTAAAAGTAGAAATACTGAAGTGTTTTGTATGAGATGTTAGACTCTGGAGGATGCAGGTACTTATCTGGCTGACATGAGCTCTGAGACGGAAAGCAGAGAGGGTCGACGTGCACAGAAGTAACAAGCGCTGTGCCTGCTACACTTAGCATGATTACAGTATAATGACATGGGCTGGTTATTGATAAGAAGGAAATTAAAAATTCCTACAATGTGAACTGAACGTTCCTATTAAAACCGTCATAAAACTGAAGGCAGATTCCTAAACAAGTTAGCAACAACTGTTGGAAACAACTGAACCCAGCATACTGATCACAGCTAATTCACAAGACTAATGGTCTGGAGTCCGGTGCATTCATTTTTCTATTCATTCTATTCATTTGTGAAAATTCACCGTAGGAGACAAAATGGAGTTGTCAAGGCAGCACAGATGATTTTGTGGTACTTTCACTTCTTAATAAAAGAAAAATAAAATACTGGGTCATCCAGTCCTGAGAACAAGAGCAAGAAGAGTTTCATGATCGTTTCTGCGATGTCAGCGATCCAGTTTGATACGCTGCTAGCTCTACTGGAACCAGTCGGCTTTCTGAGATTGTCACACAGGGCTTTGTTTTGGGAGACAAAATAAATGAGCTTCTCCAATGCCACAACGTTTGCATGTGCGGTGGCTCTGAATAGTCAAACAACCCTCTAAATGATTTGAATGGATGTGAAAAAATGCAGAAAATCAAACCTGTTCCAAAAAAATGAATGAAGGACGAAAGATCTGAGTCTGTGTGTAAACATGACTGACACAACGTGAGATCTTTTTCTCTTTTTTTTAATGTGTGGCAATTGCGGATGAGGTTGTACTTCGACAGAACCATGCTTAGAGCTCAATGCTAACTGTAGCATGCTAGCATGCCCACAATGAAAATGCTAATGCTAATAAGGTCATGTTTTATTAATGTTACGTTTAGTCATGTTACGTTTTGCCAGTGCCATGTCATTGTTCTGACATCCCATTATTCCAACCACTCAAAAGTCTGACAAATGCACCATTGGTCCGACAGTACACTCACCAGTCTTAGCCCTATTCTGAATGTGGGTCGTGCTTGGTAACTGTGTCCCTCTTCAGGGCTCGGAGTTGGTTTACATGACCTGTGCCTTGTCTGTATGTGCCTAGTAAAACATCATTGTGGACTCTAATAATATAAAATAAAAGGAACGGGAACATGAAATACGCTAGCCCAACCAAATCATAGGCTGTAGCCGAAATGAATGAAACAAAATGAGACAGCTGTGGGTGAGAGAGATTAGTGAATGTATGGTCAGACCAATGGGTTGTTGGACGAATAGCCATTTGTCGGATGACTGAGTGGTCGTAATAATGGGAAGTCTCGTTTGCCTGACTTCCTTCCTCACTACTTGACTGGTGTTAACTCAGAAGTTAGCAATGGGTGAAAAAATGAAGCATTCGTTACCTTGAATACCTAAATTACAGATTTCTCCGATTCTGAAAATTAATTAAAACATTTGGGATAATGTTAGTTCACAGCTCAATAAAATAAATAATTCTAAAGTCTTTTTCGACACTTTAATGTGGAAATGTTATGTGTTGTAAGTTTAAAGCTACAGATGTGAACCTCATGATAGTGCTGTGGGAAAAATGAATCGACCAAAGTCACTGCACTGCATTCTTGTGAAACATGAATGTCTGTATGAAATTTTGTCAAGTAAGTGGTTACAAAAGTCAAAGGAATCAATCCTCTGGTGTCCATGAATGTACAAAATGACCATCTAGCCATTCAACATTGCCATCTGCAGAGTTAGGATGGCTTAAAATAAATGCCATGTTGTGATCTTCACTGTGTCCTACACTGTACTGAAAGAGTCATTTTAACACAGGAGACATATTACATTTACAAACTGTAGAAACCGCTCTCTTCCTTACTCATACAGTATATATACACCAGTATTTGTACTGTTAAATCACTTTGAGGCCTGCTAATATGGGCTGAATTTATGTTATTGCCTTATAATGAGAGCATTTCAGGTCACTGTCATCAGCGGCTCTTACAATATAATATCTGCTAATATCACCCCTTGAAGTGTGGCCTGAAGGAGTTTGAAAATGGTATTTTTTAGTGGTCATGAATGCAGTAACTACTGTGTAGAAGTAATGACAGGTTAGTGGCACGGTATTTAAGCCTGCTCCTCCCAAGCCTGCATGTGCACATGTCCACAGCCCAACAAACACACCTCATACACCCACGATCAACTGTAACAATAGCAGAGTGTGCAGTACGCTCCACCTCGTGGACGCAAGCCAGGTGTGTCCTTCCTCCACCCTGTTGCCTTTCAGATACACTGCACACACCCTTTACCAGAATATTATCTCCTACATGTTTTCTATATATGGAAATGATAAGTGCATTGCATTTTTGTAGCA
The DNA here is from genome assembly GCA_029874485.1 of Naso brachycentron. Taxonomy (NCBI): domain Eukaryota; kingdom Metazoa; phylum Chordata; class Actinopteri; order Acanthuriformes; family Acanthuridae; genus Naso; species Naso brachycentron. The sequence goes on along the minus strand of JAQFJA010000009.1, from coordinate 20,205,120 downwards.
CTCTTCAATGCCCAGATTAAAATACTTTACAATGCAAGTCAACATGAGTTCACCCACAAACGACAGCTTCTGCACAGAAATGCAAACCTGCTCATCAGTAACACACACACACAGAAACAATGCAGGCGTCAGTATCCTGTCTGTAGAAACTCAGACATGCAGGCTGGAGGAGGTTGGAATCAAACTGCCAACCCTCTGTTAAAGGGACCACCCTCTCTACCTCCTAAACCTCATCCCCCCAACTATGGCTGACCGATCAAACATTCTCCAGCAAACTCAGATGTATATGAAAACATTTCTTTTCTGTCATCCTGCTGTCTTCCTCAGTAGAATCACCTGATGTTGTTGTGACGTGTCTTATCAGCTGTTTTCTGAGCTGCTTCAGATGGTAAAAAACTATAGATCACTTGTCTGTCAAGATGAAAAGTGTTAATAAGTTTCAGGAGAGACATTATGAACCTTTTTGAATGCAGATTTTTTTTTTTTTTTTTTTGCCCTGTGGCTGTTTGTTCTCGATCAGAACTGTTGGATATGTTTGGTCAGTTTCAACATGGTGGTCAGGCTGTCATGCTATTGAATGGACAGTAAAGGGATATGCCAACTTTTTTTTTCCTTTTTGCTACTTGCCTCCCAGCTGAGTTCCAGTCAAGTAGATGGATCCCATTCTTTTGACTGTGCATGCAGTAACAAGGAAGAGACGGGCAGAGTTTTCCCATCGCTAATTAGCTTAGCTCAAACACTGGTAGTCAATGGGAAGCACTAGTCTGCCTCCACCTAAAGTCATCAGATAAACTTTCCAACAAGTCTAAACAGTCCTGTGTGTTTGTTGTGACTTGTGTATTCACCAGGTTATGTTATTTTTAGAGTTAGATTAGTACTTTATGCATTTTTTCTTCCTCTTCTTCTTCTGCTGTTTACTGGTATGCATGCGCCCTGCAGTTTACTTCCGGTATGTATTCGATTCTAAAATTACATAAAGTACTAATCTAAGTCTAAAAATAACATAACGTGATAAATAAACAAGTCACAACAAGCACACAGGACCGTTCAGAGTTGTTGGAAAGTTTATCTGATGACTTTACATGGAATTAGGCTAGCACTTCCCATTGACTACCAGTGTTTGAGCTAAGCTAATTAGCGGTGGACGAGCTCTGCCTGTCTCTTCCTTGTTACTGCATGCACAGTTGAAAGAATGAGATCTATGTTCTTGTCTGGAACTTGAGAAGACACAAATAACAAAAAGAGAAAAAAATTGTGTATCCGTTTAGGTTTTTCTTTTATATAAAGCATACTGGTAGAATGATTATAGTCTGAAAAGATAAGTTCTGTCTTAACACACTGAATAATTGTAAATACATGAGCACACATACCAGTCATAGGTCAAAATGCTGCTAAATATAGCTGAATAACAAAAGTCAGAAGTGTTTCTAAATGAAGAGCTGTTTCTTTTTGCTGAGCTAAGCCAAATGATTTGGCTCAAAAAAATGAGCTGGAGTTCCCATCACGAAGCTCCTCCTCCTGAAGGAAGCAGAATCTAAATTCATCCTGTTGTGTCTGTGGGACTTCTTTGCTTTTTTCCTGTAAGGTCAGCAGAGTGTGAAGTGCAACAGTTAATCAGTTGACTTGCACATTTAATGCAGAAAAGCTGCAGAACAAGAGGATTAGGAAGCGTTTTGGCTTGGATCAGAGCATAGCTGCTGGTCTTGCTGTTTACGTCTGGATCTTCCGAAGGATCCAGAGACTCTTCACTGAGGACACTACGACTCTGAGTCAGAGCTTTAAATCAGGAGGTGAGATCCTGACAGAAAACATAAATCAGACTGAAGTACAGAGTTGGAGCAGCTCTCTAGCACCGTGACTCAACTCCATTTTCTTCTCTTTTACGCCCTGTTGTGCTGTCCACAGTGAATATACTGACACACCCAACACCAAATATAAACTGCAGGAATTCCTGCTGATTCCTTTGTGAGTAATTGTCAAACATTTTGCCATCACAGAGTGAGACAAATGACAGTATTAAAGTATTTATGTGGAATTACACTGCCATGGTTTACAACAACGCCTGCATGCATTAAACACTTTTCCACACGTCTCAGTGAGCTGCTGCTTCTTCCTTTAGTCATGTCAGGCATGTAAAATAAGGGCGTAACGCAGTGTGTTAGTCATTAATGCTGGTAACATACTGAGCCATGTGGTGAGTTTTAATGTGGATCCAGCTGAGGTCAGGTGGGGCCACAACTGATGCAGAGCTGCAGCAGGGTGTTGATCCACTGGTGACGGTACCTCTGAATTTACTCACTCCTTTAAAGAAAAACTATGAAGGATTTTCACTCAGTGAGAGTCTCTGAATGAAGTGAGGAAGAAACAAAGCATCGAATTATTCCCGACTGTTTCAAAGATGTTCTTATGCACTCGACCCCAGTTTGTCAGTTTGAAAGGATGTTTTTCTGATGAGCTGGTTTTAAATGCTGGGGTTCCTCAGGGCTGTGCCCTGTCCCCTCTTTTATTCTCCATTTACACAAACCACATTAGGTGCAACAACAACAACAAAAAGGCTTTCTGTTGACCGAGCACGGTGGCTTAGTTGTTAGCACAGTTGGCTCAGAGCAAGAAGTTCCTGGGTTTGAATCCAGGTCTGCTCGTCTTACATCAAGAAGGTCCTGACTTGGATACCCAGCTAGGGTGGGACCTTTCTGTGTGGAGTTTGCATGTTCCCCGTGTGTCTGTGGCATTAGATTAGGTTGGCCCAATGTGGCAGCGCGCTCAGTTCTAACCCTCCTCTCTAACCTCATAATTTCATTGTACAATTCATTGTGTAATGAAAATAAGCGGCTTTACCTTTACCTGACACTCTACAAGTTATCAGCAGATATTCAGTCGCATGTCCACAGTGTGTCAGTTAATATTATGTCTGATGACCGTCAGTATGTTTTGTTGCAACAAATTATTAAACAATATTCAACTATCTGTACGCTGAGTCAGCATCTTCTAAGTTGACTATCAGCTATTGTCAGTTGAAATTGAACAGCATGATGTCAACATGAGCATGATAGTAATCTATAGCTGACTATCAACAGACTATGTTAATGACATCTGTCATGAAGTATTTGTAGACATGTGATAAGACTCTAAAAAAAGTGAAAAACAGCTGAGAACAGCAGAAAGTCAACAGAACACAGTGAAGCAGTAATTAAATGTGACATGCATTCGAACCTTTTTACTAAAATGAAATGTTTTTAGGTTGAGGCACATGGACGACTTGGTTAGGGTTAGGGAGAGACATCAGGGGGCGTGTCTTGTACTGAAGTGGCTCGTGGTCATATGTTGTCTGATTCTTCAGCTGGACCCTTCTCACATCTGCAGACCACTTTAAATGCAGCTTATCAACTGGCAGTTAGCTGAATGTATGTTACTTGTATGTTGAAGGAGCGGTGTTAAATATATTAACTGACACACTGTTGACATGCAACCAAGTGTCAACAGACGGACTATCAAAATAAAGTGTTGCCCACAACTAAAATATTCATCCACCAGAAAAAAGTAAAACTAGAATATCACATCCTGTTGTTTTTTTGGGGGTGAAGCAGCAAATGTGTAAAGACCCGATTGTGTTTCTGTCTTTTCTTCTTATTTCTTTACTCTGTCACTTAAGTCTACGGCAGCCCATAGAGCCGTATGTTCAAACTGTGTGAAACACACTGGTGGAGGGCCATGACATGGACTGGACAAAACGAGGTGTTACAGTAAACATTTGAAAACACAAACATTGAGCAGGCATATCTCACGCCCCCTTTGACCTCCAGGCGTGAACTTTGTCCATATGTTCATCTCTTCATTCCAAACAAGTTTCTCATGAGGACCTCTAAGCAGTACCCATTACATTTTCTGCAAATTACACTTTTATGAAGAATGCTTAAAGAAGCTGTGTGTAGTTATTGGTGCCATCTAGTGATGAAATCAAAATCCAGGACCTTCCGTTGGGCTTTTATTTCCACACAGATGTTGCAATCGTATGCACACTATGTGGCTAAATTTCAATTATTCAAACAGTGCTCTTACTCTGAAATGAAGGTCTACAGCAGCTCCTATAACCCACGGATCAGTTGTTACCAAACTTTGCAGATTGGTCGAGGATCATTTTATCTGTGTTGCTCTCGGACTGTTCGGCCCTTCTGCTTGCAGCTACATTCTGTCTTGATTTTGTTGCATAAATGTTTCAAATCCACATTTTCACATTTTCCATTTTACGGTCATGAGTGCTGTAGTCTGTCCCAGCATGCTTTAAGTCAGAGGCAGGGACACACACACACACACACACACACACACACACACGAAAACACAGTCACACCTTGGAACAATTCAGTCTCCACCTAAGCTGTGACTATAAGGGCCAACCAGAGCTTTTAACACAAAATGTTGCATTTACTGGCGGCACATAAAGTTGTTCATTAGAGTGATGTAATTCTTTGGATGTGGTTTTATTTTCTTCTTTGTTAACTATTTCATATATTACATTTTATTTTCTCCTCTGCATTTTTTCATTTGTGCTATGATTAAAATGTTCTGATATGGTGAGATTTCACCAGAAACTCTGCTCGGGTTTTTCACTTCACCTGCACAGTTTGTCTTTTAGTCTTTCCTGGTGAAAGAGGTTTTTATGAAGTTGACTGTTTTTTTTCCTTCTGTGCAAACCAACAAATGAAATGAACTATTGTTTGTATTTGCTTGTACCTTTGGATATGAACATGAGTTCAATAAAGAAAGAAAAAAAAAAGGTCTACTGCAGGGACGCAGCCTACCTGAAATGACTCCACCGGGCCTGTAGGTGGCACTGGATGTAGTCAGTATGAATGGCGGGCTGCTGGTGGAGGGGGTGAAGGGCGGATGTAGAGGCATCATGTTACCACAGGACATCGGCACCGAGCCATTAGGGAAACACACACACTCCTCCACACACCACATGCACAAACACACACCAGCTAAAAGCAACACTGTGGCTTGAAGAGGCATCTGAAACAGAGAGAAGAGGCAGACAGTGGGGCGGCTTTATGGCCTTAATTCCCATTTCTGACATCACATGACATCAACTTCAAACTTTATTTTCAGGTAAATATTCAGATGAAAAAATCACGTCTTAAATCCTTCAACACTAAGCTGTCAGGGCGGGACACGGGTCACATGAGACTCCAGGAGACCCCTCACTGATGGCTGCCATGGAAAGCAATAATGTCAGATGTCTCAAGAATGTAATAACTTCCAGAAATGCACACAGAGGCTCAGGGACCTGCAGCCCCATCTGGCTTTCATTGGTGGCCGTCTTCTCAGAGAGCCAATAAAATCAAATGCTCCAGATTTCCCAGTCTGGCTCTGAAAGTTCAGGAAACGCAGCCTTAATCTGTTCTGGAAACGGTTAAAGGCTGAATCTGGAACTGCTCTCTGTTTTACTTTCAAACATCATGAAAGATCAAAACTAACAACATTAGTCCATCTCTAAATATTCTCTGACTTTCTGTGTCTGTCAGCGGCTCTCTGCTTCAAGCCTGTTCATTCTACTGAAGATGTAAATCTACAAAACAAAGACTTAAATTTAAAGTTTTATGTTTTAAGTTTTAAGTTTTATTTAATATATATATATATATATATATATATATATATGTATATATATATTAAAAAGATCTTTTTTGCTGCAAATTGTTCCACAATTGTTCCTCTGAATAGGAGTATTTATGGTAGCAAGATTTTGTGTTTGGGGTCGAGTCAAAATTCAGTTTGTGATCACAGAAATCATAACTCAGTCCTCTCTCTGACCCGCAGTCATCACCTTTCATGGAATGGAAAGTACCTTTAAAAAAACAACATGGCAACGCAACATAATCCAGCACTACAGTGTCCCGCAAGGTACAAACAGCAAGAACTGCTGGTTTTACTTAGAAACAAACTGTGCAACAGTGACACCTGGTGACTTATACAGGCGACTGCCCAACAATAACATTACTCTCTTTAAAAATATTGATAACACTTTATCATAACTACACACTTTTAGGCATTAGTTTAGCATTAATAAATTGTAAGGTTTCATTGAGCAGCTTGTCTGCCACAAAATCACACAAAACAATTATAAAAATCTGGCAGCTGTTAATTTTTGAGTGTCAAACAAACCTTAATCCAAACTTTCATCTGTGTTCAGCAGGGTTGGGTATTGACAAGGACTTCATGATACGATACGCATCACGAAACATGGGTCACGATACGATTATATCAATATATATTGCGATATTCCACATAGTTCATTGAAAATGTCAAAACAGAGCAGATAAACAAGTTGCTGTGTATGATCTGGTTAGACTGAATACATCACATTATGTTACTAATTAAATAAATTGAGTCGAACAACTAATTTGAAATTTTTCTTCCAATTTATTCCAACAGTATTGGAAAATTACCAAACACACTGATGTAGTTGCCATAAAATGAAAATGAAAAATGAAATTTAAGTGCACTTTAGGACTTTAACTGGACGCACTGAAAATGTGAAAATAAAGTGCACGTTTTTTTTGTGTCGCTAAACTTCAAGGCTGGGTTTTGCCAAGGACTTCACAATATGATATGTATAATGATAGACAGGTCACAAAACGATACAGATATCATCAAAATAAATTTGAATCATGAAAATAAAGCACCGGCTGCCTGGATGGTAGAAAATCATTCAGAAATCTGAAGCAGTGCTTCTGCAGCACTTCAGGCAAGAAAAATGTTTCAATGCAGGTGTAATAATTACTGGTTTATAACCTGTTTGCTTATTATTCCCCTGCTTTTAAAAGATGACTTGTTTAAATTCATTTTATACTTACTTTAACTGACAATTTTCATCATCATAATATTGGAACACTGATGGTGTTAACAGCTGCCATTTAATCCAAACAAATCACAGTGGAATGACAAATCACTCAGCTTTGGAATTGTTGTTAAAAATACTTCAGATTGATTTAAATATTTTGCTTTGGTTACAACATCGGAGAAATGTTACAATGAATCTCATCTCTGAAAGATTTTTCACCTAACTAGAAACATGTAAACACGAGGTGATCTGCAGGTGAAAGAACTTACCTTATCTCTGGAGCTGTGGTCTTTTCGTGCAGATACACAAAACCTCACACAAGTCTATCAGCGATCCTTTCTCACTGGAGTTAAATGACAGATGTCAACATTGCAAAAATGGAATGAAATAAAAGAATCGCCTGGATGTTTACTTCCGTCACCCAAAGAGACAAAGACTGTCGAGAGCAGCTCAGGTGAGTAACGAGTGTGCATTCATGTGTGATTTAGTTTCACCAAGGAATCATCCACTGGGATGCCACTCCTGTAACCATGACAACACTAACTACGTGGTGAGAGGAATGAGTATCCTAAGCAACACAATGGTCAATTAAGATGCTCTCACATATAAACACCAGGGGAACCCGCTCGTGTTTCAGATGATAGTGTAAATAGTTCCCCTCTTGATTTAAAGGAGCAGCTTGTGTCTACGTTCTCCATCCATCCCCAGCTAAAATTACCAAGAGAAGGAGCTTCTCACTCCTTCTTTGGTTCTCTGCTTGGTTTTCTGCTCTTCACTTGTTACTCAACAATCTTCCTCCATATTCTTAAAACCACTTCCTGAAGAAAGCTTCACTCATGGCATGTAGTTTTGTGTCCTGCACCACATGAAAGGGTTAGTCAGGTGTTTCCCTTCCAAAGGATCAGCAATCAACAGCCAGACACAGATGGTTTTCAAAAACGGTTGATATTTTATTCTTTTTTTGCGATACAGTAAGCAAAAAATACAACAGCAGCTGTGTGGGCAACAACAGGTAAACAACAGTGAGACGGACAGGGACAGTCAAGTGTTCTCAGTGATGTCTCCAGTGATGTATTTTCACGTAGTTCCTTGTTGAACTACCACATCTGAAAAGTCTACAGGAGTATGACCAGGTGCTCAGTTACTACGCTCACAAATGCTACATTTCACAGCAGCTCACATCAATTTCTAACATTTCCCACCTCTGACAATTTAAATTCCTCCAAGAGGAAAACTCCTTAGTAACATGTAACATAACATGGATGTCTTGGAAGAAAATTCTGTCATTCTAAAAGAACATATCAGCATCTTTGGAACTGTACTTGTGCTAACTTTCTCACAGACAGTTTTATCTTTGTCCATTTTAAACAAAACTCATCTAGCTCACAGCACAGACCATAAAATTACAGACGGAAAAACTGATCTTCTGACTTCAAATGTCCTATTCAAGGGTTTAACTTGATAAAGTCTGCAGGCTAATCAAAGATACATCTTAAAGGAATATGCCAACTTTTTTCCTTTTTGTTAATTACCTCCATCCTGAGTTCCAGACAGGAAGACAGATCTCATTCTTTCAACTGTGTGTGCAGTAACAAGGAAGTGATGGGCAGAGCTCGCCCACCGCTAATTAGCTTAGCTTAAATACTGGAAGTCAATGGGAAGTGTTAGCCTGCCTCCACCTAAAGTCATCAGATAAACTTTATGTATTTATTCTTTTTCC
>JAQFJA010000009.1:20071247-20083814 GCA_029874485.1 Naso brachycentron | reverse complement strand
CCAAAATAATCATGCAGTGAAAATCTGTCAAACTGTGATAAAAGTTGAAATGGCATTACATGGTATAAGTGATTCAAAATGAGCTGCTTGGTCTAAAGATAACTTTGAACAGAGACCATTTATTTAGATATTACAACTTCCTGCCTGCCTAGAACTGAGTAGAAAGAACATGCACCTCCACAATGCAAAACCATGAGCTATTTATATAGCCAAAAAATAACCTAGAACACCAACCATTTAGATTTTAGAAGTAAACACGACTCATGCTATCTATCACTAACCCAAACTGATAGCTCAGGGAAGTCTTGAGCCTGAAATGATGGACCAATGGACAGCGGACCCTTCTGTAGCCGCTCCTACGCTCAGCCTCAGCCATCCACCCACACCCACACAGGTGTGCCACTCAAAAGCACAGAACAGAGTGAATCACAGTGCTATTATTGCAAATGTGGGTCACTGGACAGTATGACTGTAAGTACAACTCCAAAAAATAAGGAGAGTAACATCTGATTGTTCTAGGGACATTTTTAGGAATGTGTTCTGGTTAACATTACCCTATGAGTACAGTCAGAAATACCTTTCTCCCTCATGAGGAGCTTTGTAGAGACATGCAGGGGTGACTCTTGACCCACAGGGCCTTTCTTAAAGGACATTTCTGCCAAAATCCCACAGACGACACTTGTGGCAAATTTTACAAAAAACACAAAGACTCTGTCTGCAAAAATGTTTATAAGTTTGGATGTTTGTTGTCTGGGATCATTTCTTTTGTTTAACCTCACTGACAACACTTGGGAGATCATTTTTCCAAAGTCAGAAATATTTTTTAGCACTGTTCTCTGTGTGATCTGAACAAATTAATGTGAGATTTATTTTCTGTTTTGTTTTTTCTCTTGTCTTTTTGGTCATACAGTTGTTTACACACTTATATGACATAAATGCAACCAAAATAGCATGATAGCCCAGGTTTTTCTGGGAAAAAAATGTACATTACTTGATTGTGCATTAAATGATTCAAATTTTAGAGTCATTACAATACAAAAAATACCAGGCAAACAATATACGGCATGAAATGGCCGGGAGAAGTTGGAGGTTGAGACAGTAAACTACTCAAAAGGTCAACTGATAGAAAAATAAATAATTAAAAAAAGAAAAAAACACATATTTTATTTTCAGATTTACATTTGCAGATTTTCTTTAAACAACTTAACTTAGACCTGTTTCATGGGACATTTCTTTTAATTTGCTGTGACAACAGTAGCTACTCTCTAAATCATCACTGGGTCCAGTGCCACTTCATTGGCCTCTCTACTGTTTTTCTTCTATACTCTGTGAGTAGGTCAACTGGACCACATGACACAAAAGAGAGCAAAGGCCAGATTTATAATCAGGGCGCCATTATCTGATAATGAAAGCCATCTCCAGAGGAATGTCACCCATTAACCTTATATCCTCCATATGTCGAATTCAATGCTTCATGAACGTTGAGAGCTCCATTGTGTGCCTTTGGGTGTAATCAAAACTTGGCTTTTCTTCAATCAATTATAGAATGCTTTGAGAGAAATTAGGGCTTTCAGTATGAACATGATGTAGTTGTGTTGTTTACTGTTGGCCCTAAGAATAAAAGGAGAGTCACTTTAATTAAAAGATGTCTTAGTGGTATTTGTGTATAGATTGTTTTGTGACATTATTTCAGTATTCAGGACATCATTTTCAATCAATAAAATTAGGAACTGACTGAAGGAAATAAAGTCTTTGTATTATTTTTTTTTCTCAATTAAACAAACCAGCTATGACATGATAGTGTCATGTCACATCTGACTCTGAAGAAAGGAATATATTCCATTGTAAAGTCACAATAAAGACATTTAAATGTAACCACATAATGACCTCAAAAAAGCCAACCTAATGCTGCCAGAGCCAACAATGTTTAAGTGAGCATCACAACGGAATGGAAGCTATTGCAGAGCATCTGATATAATCTGTGATTAATTGGGTCCATAGTTTTATTTTGACAAACAGAAGTTTGAAGCTGCGCCGAGGGAAACAAAAGCTTGTGGCCTCATGCGATCTTCCAGCAGGATACAAGGCTTCTTTGTCAAGAAGCCCAATGTCCTCCTGAGCTGCGATGGAACTACGGGGTTCATGCGAGTCCAGTCAGGGAGAACAAGGTCATGGCTGAAAGAAACCAACTTTGACCTTGTTTGTTTGTCAAGGAACCCCCTGTTCCTGAGCTTTGCTGGAACAACTCCCTATCCCCTGGCTCCCACCAGATCTCATCCTTTCTTCACTGTAATTATTCCACGGTGCAACGTGTGCCGATGTAGTTTTCTCTGCATCACCCCTGGCTGAACCTTAAGAAATTTATTGCACACTCCAACTCAACTGCCGGGAATTAATGTTGGCATTATACGTTTGCGCAAACCGCAGATATGTTGAAACTTTACGTTTCTCTAATGTTTTTTCATTTAAACTTTACAATAACTTCTCTTTTTTTTTTTACAGGCACAAGAATCATTTGGTTAGGGCTAGGGAAAGATCATGTTTGGAGTCAAGGTTCAGGTTCTTCCACTGTCTTGTATAAAACACATAAGGTTAGGGGTTAGATGCTATTCTGTCCAAAACGATACACAACTAATGATGTTCAGAGATCCTGTTTAAGCATTAAAGCTAGAGCTCTCACATTACCTCAGATTTTATGGACATTTATTAATGATTTGGCAGGTATGAGTACAGAAGTGTAAATTATGTATGAGTAACTATCCAGTACACAGTCACAGGGGGAGCTGGAGCCTTTCCCACTGTACATTCAACTACATGCAGGGTGTCATAAACAAATACGGGCAATTTAATCCCCAGTTCACTCTGCCTGCAGGTCAGCAGTGCTAACCAGGGTCCAACCATGCTGCCCTTTGTGCTCACATTGATGAGGACGTAGTGTCCGCACACAGCACCATACAGTCAAGACTGGGCATGGACAAAAGCTGTACAAGCTTATGCTATGGAGTGAGAGCTCTTACTGTTCATCAGAGCGCTGAATGGTTTGTAAATGAGTAAATAATGCATGCCCATTCGAATGAATACAGAGCAGTGTCATCCAGCCTTAAACTAACTGTAGCTCAATACTGACACTGTTGGATAAAGTGTGTGTTCAGCTGGTGATTATCAAACTAAATTCAGCCTGACTGTGATTTATTGAGTTGTTTGTCTCCATTACGTAAAAGGTCTTTCTTTTTCCCAGACCTTGTGATGTCTTGCAGTCAATTACCTGCTTAGCAAAATTAGAGACATCTTGATGCATCTTGACTTGCTGTTTAGATGACTGAACAGTTGACTTGCTCCTTTAATTTGTGGCCCTTGCTGTGTGATTTTCATTTTTGAAAGCTTAAAGGGATATGCCAACTTTTTTTTCTTTTTAGTATTTTCCTCCCTTCCAAGTTCCAGGCAAGAAGATAGACACCATTCTTTAGACTGTGCACGCAGTAACAAGAAAGAAATGGGCAGAGATTGCCCACAGCTAAGTAGCTAACTTAGCTCAAATACTGGTAGTCAATGGGAAGTGCTAACCTGCCTCCGCCTAATGTCATCAGATAAACTGTCAAACAACTCTAAACGGTCCTATGTGCTTGTTGTGATATGTTTATTTACTATGTTATGTTAATTTTAGATTCAGATTAGCACCTTGTGTAGTACCTTTTGTATTTCTTCTTCTTCTGCTGTTTACTTCCGGTATATATTTGATTCTAAAATTACATAACGTGCTAATCTGAATCTAAAAACAACATAACATGGTAAAGAAACAAGTCACAACAAGAACACAGGACCATTTAGAGTTGTTGGAAAGTTTATCTGATGACATTAGGCGGAGGCAGGCTAGCACTTCCCATTGACTATCAGTATTGAAATGTTTTTAAAGCTGAGGTAGGCAATGTGTGAAAATCAAGCTAGCTAGCTTTTCATTTGTTGTTACTCTTTCTTGAAAGTCCAGTTTAAACCAAAGATTTTCAGTGAGATGAAACTGTTTCAGAAAAAGTTGCTCTCAGCTCGTCTCAAGCCGGCTGTTGGTGTCACCTGCAACTCAGCTTATCAAGTCACCAGCGGCTGGTTTTAGAAGGTAAGGCATGTCACTTGTTTCAGTCAGCTTGTAGCAACCTCATCTGTTGCTAAGAAGTCTAGCAAATAGAGACACATGCTCTCTGAAATGACCCATGAATCCCCGAATAGTGCAGTCTAACTACAGAGCTGAGGAGATGTGCAGAAGTCTAGTGTTCTTTCAGACCACCTGAATTACAATATGCTGAAAGGTTATTAAGGAATTTTTACCTGATGACATCAAAAAGAAACTGCCTACTTCAGCTTTAACACTAATTGATCTGTGTAAGAGCTGATCAACATTAGATGGCTCCAGGTTCTCAATGTTTGCAGCGCTCTCAGCCTTTATGTGTAGACAGCGGAATATTTAGGATTTTAGACTGCTGGTCAGAAAGAAACAACTCAGACTCTGGTGGTTATTAACATTATTGACTTTTTTACATCTTAACAACTTAATTATTAATCAAGTAAATCAACGACTGATTGATCAACAATAATGCTATATGCATAAGGAAGTATATATTTGTTGAAGCAGTCCATTTATGGATCTGGCTCTGTCTGTTCAATCTGGTCATTTTAATGTGCCAGACATTCATGTGTTGTTGTCTTGCTACCAGAGGACTGTCCTTTAGGAGATAACTGCCAGCCTACATTCTGTTTGCTAAACCTGAGGTTTATTTACAGCATAGTTACATTTCGTCAGTTTAAACATTGTCCTCAGCACACGGACCATGTCCTAATAAGAGATGGAGTGTTTAACCTGTAAGTTCATGTTAAGGACAGTGTCATATCAGACTTTCAAATATGCAATTATTGTCAAGGGCAACTGTCTGAGCTGCTGTCGCCATGTCAACAAAATGTGCTATGTACATTTTCTGTGCACATTGTACAGCTTCACCTTACAGTATGGGTCAGTAGCCTTATTCCTGAGAGTTCAACCCAGACAAACATAAACGAGGGTTTGAGCAGTAGCACTTTATATATACATACATACATGACAACCAAAATCCAAAAGAGCTTTTGTTTAACAGGCTAAACTTATAAAAACTGTGCTTCTTCTTACTGAGAAGTTTAAAAATACCAGGAAAATACCACTGATGTATGATTCAAATATGAAATAATTCCATATATATATTGTTAGTAATTAATAAAATAAAAGAGTAAGAAGAACAGTATTATATCTTGAGCAAATAACTTTTTAGTAGCTATACCCATCAAAAATATTTTTTTCATTAAGTAAGTTTTCATTCCTTATATAAGCTGGGATTTTTAGTTTTAACAGTTCTTTATGGACAGGAAAGTTGTAATTTCATATAGACCATCCTTATCTGTACTTTATTGTAAAGCAGAGGAATCCAACAGTTGGTAAGAACTACATTCAAGACAAAAGAACATGGACATTTTCTTGCAATACAGATGGTAAATGTCACATAAAAAACAACCCCAGATAAGGCTTCATTTGCCCACATGCCCATTTTCCATTTAATAATCTTGTAAGTGCAGGTTTTTCTTGACATCACACAGAACTGCTTTTGTAAGTGGAACACAACAATTTTGTATATTATAATATAAAGGAAATGCAACAGCATGTTTGCTAGCTTACAAATGCCATAGATGCACATTTAAATGGTACATGTAGGCCTATGGGTAATACTGCAACAAAAATTTAAAATCGAAATAGAAAACATGTTGGAGAGGGTGGAGACAGACAACACCTAAAATCTAGACATTCCGAACTTCCAACAAATTAATTTGTTTCCAATCAGCCCACATTATTTTCCAATCTGATGGTCCATTTGGTAGAACAATGTTGTTCTTAGTGTCTTAAAAGCCTTTGAAAATGACCAACCTTTACAAATGACTTAAATGTTATTTATGACTGCTTTCTGATCTCACCATAATGGTAAAGTAGTTTTAAGTACAGACTACTCAGTGAAGGATAAATTGGGTTTAAGCACAGAAACTACAGTGTGTTTAATTATTTGGCAATAATTATTATTATCTATCTATCTATCTATCTATCTAATGGAAAATACATTGACTTATTTGAGAAGACATAAAAATACATAATCACTATCACTGGACATCTTATAGACTAAATTATTAATGATAAATCAAGGAAAATAACTGATTGACCAATAATAATAGTGTATGCACTGGTCAAAGCTGTCCATATATAGATCTGATTCACATGATCAAACAAATGTGCCAGACATTCATGTGTTGTTGTCTTGTTACCAGAGGACTGTCCTTTTGGAGATAACTGCCAACCTGCATTCTGTTTGTTAAACCTGAGGCCTTTTCGCAGCACAGTTACCATTTCATCAGTTTAAACATTGACCTCTGCACAGAGAATAAGTCCTAATAACAGACTGTGTTTAATCTGTAGGTTTATGTTAAGCTTTGTGTTATATTCAACCTCTCAGATTTGTAATTATTGCCCGGGGCAGTTTTCTGAGTTCCTCTCTCCATGTCAACAAAATGTGCTATTTACATTTTCTGTGCCCTTTGTACAGCCTCACCTTACAGTCGGAGTCAGTACTGCTTTTCCTGGCAGTAGCTCTCACATTTGAGGAGGGTCCACAAGTTTTCTAAGGGGAACAAGGGGAGCAGTTCATCATTCAGCCATCTATAAAGCCTTTTCTGGCTAGCCAAGTAGTGGAGTTCTGGGATGCATGTGATGGGGCACTATCCAAAATATCATGTTCCTCTTTAAGGCTGTACACTTCCTCCTGTACCACTGCTTTAAGAGGGTATCCTCAAGAAACTAGCAGTAGGTTCTTTTTTCGGCCATATATAACTTGTAAGCACCAAATTATTTTATTGTCAATAATTCCAGTTCACACCACTATTCCTCCACCACCTTGGTGGTGTCAAACCATTGACCTTTGTTCTTGAATGTTCCATCCGGTCTATAAAGATTTACAGTCAGTATGTTTGCATGTGTAACGTGTGAGCTTTGTTAGAGCTCACCCCAAAGCCAAGGGTCTAAACCACAAGTGTTTTGAGGTCTTATAGTTGTACTGTCCTACTGGAAGCGCGTCCATGAGTGCCAAGAGCAAGGTTCAACAGGAGGGACTTTCGCAACCAGAGAGACACATTGGAGAGAGATCCCACAGCTGCCACTAACGTATCGTCCGAAGTTGGTTAGAGCCCAACCCAAAGAGCCAAGGGTCGAAACCATAAGTGACGAGTAGACTTTTGTAACACAGGCAGCTGCAATATCCATTCAGCTAAAGGACCATGCCCACTAGTGAGCAGACATGCAGCTGTTTTGAGGTGTTACACATGCACAGTTAAGTAGAGCTACGGATATAGCTTGATTAGGTCATTTAATTAAACTACTGTACCAGTATACAACCACTGAGTGAAAATCGATTGATGCCCCGTTCAGCTGGTTGCTATTGGACCTTCTTCCACTTAGTCAAACAAGCTAGCAAGCGACTAGCAGAATCCATGTTCAAGCAGAAAACATGGACAGCTTTACAGCGCTGTACACTTCATATCTATGCTTAACTTTTGTTAAAAATTCAAAGCATGCTACCCCTCATTAGGGGAGTCTTATAATCTTACTGCCTTTCTTCTAAAAATTTATGCCGTTCGAGTTCCAAGTCAAAGACCGCTGCAGGGACTATCGACATGTGCAGATTCCTTAGGCCAGTCTGTGCGCGGTTGAGGCGTATATGCACATGCAGGAGTAATTCAACCTCAGTCTCATTATCTGAGTGCTTAGCTTGACTTTGAGAACTTCATTTTGGTACAATTTCAGTCACACTAACATGTTTACATGTATTTTAAAAGTCCAGTTTTAGCCAGACTTACACAATAATTGATTTTCTCTAATGTCATGTAAACGTACTGATTCATTCATCAGTCTATAAAACCCTTTAAAAATTCATTTTGGTATTGGTTGGTTCATTTGTGATGCCTCAGCTTCTGTCTTGTATTTAGTGGGGGATGAGTGTTCGCCTTCCTTTCCTTGGCAACACTTCCAAACACTGTACATCTTATGGCTCTCCAGACCTCAGGAAGATTTCAATTCATGACAACAGTAACACTAGAGGCTTAACTCTTTTGGGGCTTCATGCACTTTGACTTTGACAATTTGGCTATTTGCAATTGATTTTGCATCCCTCCTGAAAAGGCAAGAGTTTTGCAACAAAAGTTATGTTGTGGCACTTGCTTGATGTTTGACGGTGTTGGCAAAGTTATCAACTTGCTTGTTTTTCATCACAGGCCAAGAAGCCCATTTCAGCAGAGCTTTAGCCTGTAGCATTTTACAGCCAGGTGTTAGCAGTATATTGTCTCTGGTTTGGGTTACATAGCTTGGCATGCAGCTCTTCTGAGTTGTGTGAAACGTTTCTGCAAACTTAATGCGCGCAGCAAAAAATGTATGAGCATGCATGTTAACCGTAAGAGCTTCCAGGACAATACATTATGATACATACATTACATCTCATACAGAAACCAGGGATTAGTCTTTACGACAGTGTTGTTGCACTGCAGGGGTGCCAAATCGCACAAAATACCAAGTGCTGCATAATGATGCTTTAAGCCACACTATAAATCAAGCAGTTACTTCTCCAGAAAATGATTCCACTGAATGGATGCTCAAAATTGAGAGTTTTAAAATACTCTTGGAAATAGATTTTTCCGAGAATATGAACTTGCCAAATCCTTATGCATACACTGTACTTAGTTGTGGTATGTGTTTTGAAAAATCTGCAAGAAACAACGGCGGTTATTGTTTAAAAAAGAATGACTTGATTCAAGTCAGGTAAAGGTCACGGTCTTAAGTGGAAGTACTTTGTCAGATTAGTCTCACATTAATTAATTCACACATAAGGATTCCCAAATATATTCTGTGATTTATATAAATGACTCAATCTCAGGTAAATGCACAAACATATTTATCATTGTACGCAAATGTAAAAATATCCACATAAAAATAAGGATCAGAATATTAAACATCATCAGAGATGCCAGTGTTTGTTATTCTGCAGCGTTGCAGAGCTTTGTTTAGTTTAAATCTAATCCAGCCTGATGTCACTGAGTTTTCGCTGATGAGAACATCTAATAATTTCATCATCTTATAAAGTTTGCGCACATTGTAAACTATTATGTTGGAAAGAATGTCCTTACAAATGGGATAAATCTGGAATTTACAGCAAATTTCTGGCTCAACACATCATTTGAATATTTTGGATTTCCTTCTCTTTCATGTCCTCTGCCAAAATGTCGTCACAGTCAAGAATCTCGTGCGTGTTTGTGTGAGCGACAGACCTGGTCTGAACCATCCACCGTTGCACCAGGCTGTCAGAGTGAGTAGGTGATCAGAGATGCCAACATCAAGGCTGCTGAAAGGCTCGCTCCCAGTGCTGCCCTTCTCTCCTCTTCTTATTTATTTCCCTCCTCTCTCCTAGTCATACTTGTCATTTGCTTGCTGCCATTTTTTTGTTCTGTTCCTGCTTTGTTCTCTCTGTGCCTGCTCATTATCTTTTCTTGCAAAGCGTTCTTCTTTCTCACTGATTCTCTGTTTATTCATGCACTCTGCAGACCCTTGGTTAGTTCAGTTCAGTTCAATTTCTCCAGCATTGCCTGCAGCCTGTTATTGCTCCTTTAAACATGGACTGATGCTGTTAATGATGCTGGAGCATTTATTATTAATGCACTTCTCAATCATTAATGATCAATATTTCAGACTGAGATTGGTGCAAACTCTCTGGCTCCCAGCACACAGTTATTGGTAGTTTGGCTACCTGGTTAAAACAACTAATACTCATTTCCAACTCACGTGCTGTCAGTGTTGTGAATGTCATAAAACAGACACAGGTTTGTTACTTTTAGGCAACAAAACTTCCTCGCTGCTTAAGTAAAAGATTGCTGACCTTTGCTTTACACTGAATGTGACCTTTCGGACCCCAGTAAGAGTCCGAAAGACGATTAGATGTGAAAGTCTAATTGCTGTCCTGTTTTTAACCAGGGTTTAGTAGAAACTTGGCAGTGAACTGATGAGTTTATCTGAAAGAGTTTACTAAGATCATAATAGTCTGGGACAAATTTTACTGGGTAATAATTATATTGTGTCAAGTAAAGCTCGGAAGGTGCGCGCATAGACAATTTCTCAATTCTGATCACCTGGGAATATCAATTGAATTGCTTTTAACCAAAAAAAAGGCAAAGACAAACAATTCTTGTTTTTGAATGACTTGTTTTGATATTGTGTGTTTAAATGTCATTTTATGGTGTTACTTTTGCACTTTTACGCTTGATGTAAAGCACTTTGAGTTGCCTTGTTGCTGAAATGTGCTATATAAATAAACTTGCCTTGCCTTGCCTCTATGGAGGACTAAAACCGTTAAAATCATAAATAAATATATAAATGACTCAATAAATAAAATTAATATGGCAAAAATACCACTATCTATTTAAAATCCCATTTAATTTTTGGTTTCATTTACTATTATACTCATTTTAAAATTTATTTGCTTATTTACTCATGCATTATTTTCCACTTTGCATATAAATTTCCCAATTTATTCAATTTCTGTTTTGTTTTCCATTTTGCGTATTGATTTATCTTATATATTTCAGCTCTACTGAGTGTTTTAGTGTCTTCTAAGTGATTGATTTTTGTTTCAAACCAGCAAGATCACTCCTCATATAAACTGTATTGTCAACAACAACAGTAGATTTTCATCAAAAAAGTGTAAAAAGCCTAATGTACGCTACCTGCACGGCATCAAACTGCAGATTAAAAAAAAAGCAACTAGCTAGGTAACGTAGCATAGCATGTAGCAGCTTAACAGCCAAACATTTCCCACAGCAGTTGGTGGAGACCATAAACAGAGCTAAAAAGTAGAGTTAGAGTTTTATTGGACTTACATTGATCAGGTGGCCAGGAAAGCTACTCATTTGAAATGAATTCCCATGGTGCTTTGTGTCTGACAGATGTGTAAAAGGCAACTGCCTGCTAGGGCTGTGCTAAAAAATCAATGAGGAAATGTAGGATAATATGTATTAAGGAATTTCGTCACTAACCCCATTTTGACGGCTTGATAAGATCGCTGTGACTTCGATTTGTATCTGCTGTGTTTTCATTGATCAGATCTTCCCACATCTCACAGCTTTTTGAACACTTGTGCTGCCTCTGTCTCTCTGTCTGCCTTTAAAATGACTCACTGCTGTGTCTGAGTATTAGAGTTATGCTATGGATTTTACTGTGTCAGGTGGCTTTTATAAACGTTGTAAATGTTAACCTCTCTTTCTGCCTCTCTGTTTGTCTGTTCATCTCCCTCCCTCAGGCCTTTGAGCGCTCAGAGAGCTCTGAAGTAGCCTTCGTCACAGAGTTGGTAAAGAAGCTTCTCATCATTATCTCCCGACCTGCCAGGCTTCTGGAGTGTCTGGTAAGATAACACACATGCGTGTCAGTATTTATCCGTCATTGTCAAAAGCCTCCCTTCATGCAGAACACGTCCACCTCGTAACTTAAGACAAATTGATTTTCTTTAAATAAACATGAGCACAGACGCTCATTTGTTGGCCCATTATAGGCATTTAAGCATTTTGATGTATTACCCAACAGGGTAGAAAATGGAAACAGCAAACAGTGAAGTAAAGGTCCAGTCTGTCTGGATGGCGACGACATTTGCATTTAGATTAAAATTTGTCCTGCCACAGTACGACTAATACCAGGCAGTTCCCCCCCGCTGCTTGGCTGCCTTTCTGTCTGACTCAGACAGACTGTGACCACGGAGTCATTTAAAGTTGGAGGATGCCTCTGTGTGTTTGTCTGTGCGCATGTGTGTATTGTTGAGCTGCTTGTTTTTCTCGGTAATCATGTGTTTTATAAGAGTCTTGGTTCCCTCTCGATGCGTCATGCCACACTGTTGCGTTTTTGATTAGAAGCAAAAACTGAAACGGTGAAATGGAAAATTGATTCATCGATGTAATTAATCCCTCGTTTTCAACGTATCGCTGCATTTGAATTACAGTGTGTGATCCATTATACTCTGTTGGCATTGTTAGCAAACGGGTTTGGACCAGCAGCCAGGAGTGAAAACTGCCTCCACAATTCAACAAGGTGTGCTGTCATTTCGGAACAGTGCTTTAAGTGGAAAAAAACAAGTGCTGGTACTCCCCTTACTCACCTGTTGGCATGTGAATCAGGTGGGCAGTATCAGCAAATAATCAAGTAATAGTCTACGTTCTGAATTTCTACAGTAAATAAAAGATTCCAGAAGATAATGCTGATTTTAGCAAAAAATATTTTATTAAAGTTGCAGTAGATAACTTCTGCAAACAAGCTAGCAAGCTAACATTAGCTGTAGCATGAGACTCGTTGGGAAGCAAATCTGCTGCAGCTGTTTGCTCCGGCTCATGCTTTGTTTCGTTAGTTGTCTCTCTCTCTTTTAAGTCCAGTCTGAACTGAGACCAAACGGTTGCAGGGAAAGTTGCAGCGGAGTAAACTGGTCCGTC
>JAQFJA010000009.1:20032200-20045720 GCA_029874485.1 Naso brachycentron | reverse complement strand
TTATTGTGAAAGTATTTATCAGTATTTATCAGTTATACAGTGAAAATGAGAGGAAAACTTTGCAAGTTGATTTACAGCGTGCGCCCCTAAATTTTCTGCTTGCGCTCCTAAAATTTTAAGTTAGGGGCCACTGTGCTCCTAGTAAAAAAAGTTAGTCTGGAGCCCTGATTCATTATATGCAGTAATGACTGTGATATCAGCCTCTTCTTTCACTTCTCGTGTTTTTAATTTCCATGCAGTTTCATTGAAACTGACAGATGTAATCTGAGTAGTTGTCATCATCCTGCTGTTGTGAGTTCTGTAGTCAAACAGTGTTGAGTTATTGTAGCTGTTGGTGTGATGGCGTTCAGTCAGCAGAGCCTCGAGTTTCTCTCCTCTTCATCCTCTGCTGCTCTGATCCACTCGTCCTCTCTGTGTTTCATGGTCGTCTCCCTTGGGTCCGCCCCTCTCCGACTCTGCATTCGTATTCATCCTGGCGGAGAACTTCTGTGGTTTTCCTGCATGTTAAACGGAGCTGTCATTTCTGCTGCAGCCTGTGCTTCTGAATAATGGATTCCTCTTTGTGTTTCTGCACGTTGTAGA
The DNA here is from genome assembly GCA_029874485.1 of Naso brachycentron. Lineage (NCBI taxonomy): Eukaryota > Metazoa > Chordata > Actinopteri > Acanthuriformes > Acanthuridae > Naso > Naso brachycentron. The sequence continues at coordinate 20,045,138 of JAQFJA010000009.1, read as the reverse complement.
GAGAGTGACGCATGAAGTAGTGAGACAGAGAGATGCGGAGATAAAGAAATGTGAGTTTTGTTAACATGGTTTGTTTCCATCAAGTGATTCTGTATGGAATTAAAATTAGGGATGAAACACTAGATGAAGAGTGTACATGTTTGTGTGAGGCCAGTTTTCTTTTGCTGAAACAGCAGGTCACACTGAGTCAACTCACACGTTTTAATAGTTGTCCTTAAACCCAAACTTTGCTGCTGTTTTGTAGTTTATAGACTAAATATTTTCAGCAATAGCCATTCACTGCATTTGCATCTTGTGATTACTTCCTTTCATATATCTGTTTTTATTACTGTTGCTGAAAAAAGTCCACCTTTTTCACACACACAGGTAACAACACATACATTCACTGGATGTGAGGCAGAAGACAGTGTGCAGCATTCAGGGAAGTCACTGTAGTTGTTGTGACACTGAAGCTTCAGGAGCAGTTTACACGTTGCACGTTTTTGCATCAAATGTTGAACTTTTGTTGCGGTTCAGCCTTTTACGTGACATCGGCGTGCTGGCGCCCCTAAAACTGCAAACTTTTGAAAAAAGGTTTCAGAGTGGAATCTTTTGAAACCGCAGCCTTCTTTCCAGCTGTGTAAGCTGGCAAACCATAAAGCCTGTGAAAGCGATGACAATGCTAATGCTAATGCTAGCGCAAGTCAATGCATTCTGCTTTAGCCACTACCAAACTCTGATGAAACACTCCACAGTGCACCCAAAACAGGTCGAATATGACGACAATCAACTTAAGTGTTTTTAGAAAAAATGTAGAAGTCAGACTACAGATCCAGCATTTATTTAAAACTCTTGTTGCACAGACAGTGACACAATACAGTGAACAATGAAAGTAACTTTGCCCTTCAGGTTTTCTTATAGATCACAAAGGAGTGCAAATACAAGCTGGTAAATTCAAGTTCACTGAAAATGGAACCAATCGGTGATGACTTCTAATGTAAATAAAAATATATCTGTGGGTCTGTGCAAATTAACTTGTGACTGGAACACGCCACAAAGGCACTAGTGCCTTGTTTCACATACTTACTCATAGTGAAGTGGCAGAATGTCTTTTGAGATGCAAATTGTCACTGCTTCTGTCAATTCTTTCCAGCGTTTACTCTGCCTCTCATAGGGGATGGAGTCACTAAATGAATCGACAATTTTCGTTTGCGTAGTCTTTTTAGCGTTACCTGGGGGTTTAGCTCCTGCTGACATGACTGCAGCCTCCCCGCGCATTTTCTGGCTCTCGTCGTATTCTGGCTTATGGTTATGCTTCAGGGGATGGAACAAATTTGTCATGCTGCTGTCTTTTGTAGCCACCTCTCGGTTACACACCTTGCAAATCGCCTACAACTGCTCCACGTCGGATCTGGTATATCCAAACCAATTCCACACTAATGAGGTCGAGCCTCTTTTAGCAAGGAGCTCCCCAGTCTCAACACCGCCTTTCACCATTGTTGTATATATTCTGTATACCACACATGAGTGACACTGCGCATGCAGTCGCCAGTGCATCGCATACGAGAATACGTCATCAAGTGGCGTTTATGTGTTTATATGTATTTTTTATATGTTCATGTATTTATGCGAGATGGCTAATTCTCACCGTGTAGATTTGTTGTGGCAATACAATGCATACGATAACTTCTCGCCCATTCCTATTACGAAGTAATCTGGCTCCCGGAAGGTAATGATAACTTTACAAACTTGTCAGATGATGACAGAAACACTATGTCAGGATAGCCCAAACACATTGGCAGTTTACCAGAGTCTTCCCTCATCACTTACATAACGTTAATTCAATGTGCAGGTCAGCTTTGTGAAAACATCCACAGTCGCCCGCGTGCTTATTGTCCTTCCCTCCACATGTGGGCGCACTTTTTCATTGAGGTCGATCAGAGCCAATCTGGATCAACATGCAAAACTTAGGGCCAACTGCGCCACTGAACTCGGAAATAGTTACGGTAGTAGCATGATGATGAAATGTAGAATTTAGCTGCACATTAGCTGCTAGCAAAGACAACAAAGTCAAAAACACCTGTAATTTGTTATCCATGTCAAAATAACGCCGTTTAGTGGAGGTACACAGATACATACCTAAATGATGCTTACAGGCTTGTTTTGTTTCAGAAATTCATCACATAACTTGAACGTAACCAGTCTGCATCAGCGTCTCCAAACACCTCTGTCTCTTCGCATCTACAGAAAGATGCACCACCGGAGTCTTCAAGATAAAACAGGAACAGCAGCGTTTTCAAACTGCTCCGGCTTTGAGCTCCCAAAACGCCAGATTAGTGAGGATGCTTGGCTCAAACGGAGCAATGTGGATGTTGACTGAATGAAAACTATCAGTAAAACATGGGTTAGATATAGATAATGTTGCTGTTCATAAAGTTGGTTTTGATTTGATTTAAATTAAACCTTATGAATGGCTCTTGCTTTTGACCACCAGGTACACATTATTTCCGTGGTATCAACAACTGCCACCAGCCGTGGAGCAGCAGTGTGGGCAGGAAGAAGCACAACCTGAAGCCTCTGAACCCCACAGAGGAGGGCCTGGCCAGCATCCACAGTGTTCTGTTCAGGAAAGACCCCACACTGTGGCGCGCCGCCTTGCTCTACTACACCGTCTACCAGGCCAGTCACATGTCCTTCTCTCAGCTCTTCCATAATCTGGGACGCTTCGTCCAGGACCCCAACACCCGCTGGGACTACTGCGTCCGAGCCAAGAGAGGCCAGACAGACACAGCCCAGCCAGGTCACTATCTCCATGGACAGGGTTCAATTTTCAAAACGCAGTTGATGACATATTTATTATAAAGTCAGTCAATCCTTCACTGGTCGTGTTAAGCAGAATTGATTCACATGTGATGATTGCTATTACTGACCTTTTAAGATTTGTTCTTGTCAACTTTTCTGACCCCTCTCATTGTAGGATGCTTCAGTAAAGACCAGGTCTATCTGGACGGTATCCTTAAGATCCTGAGATACCGAGACAAAATCAACTTTCCACTGCTGATGGCTCTTGGAAAGGTGATGCAGCTGAACCACTTTGTCTCATTATTTTTATAAGATTTGTTGATTCACTAAGCAGCAGCAACACTGAATAACCGCTCCATCTGTGTTCTGGAAGTCTGCAACAAGTCCACTTGAGGTCACCTATCTACAAGTGTGTTGAGGTGGAGACATTTGGATTCAGTCAGTTCCTCATTAGTGAGACCTTCTCTTTAGGAGGACAGCCAGAAAACCACGTTTCAGAATACTGATGACTAATTGTCCAGGTTTCCTCCTCAAATGAATGAAAAGTTTTACACCCAACATATTGAGTTCCTGCTTCTAGCTTCAAAAAGACCAAAGCAACTGCTGAATTTGGATGATTCTCACCCTCCATCCATTTTCCACAACTTAACCTGTTCTCAAGGCAGCAAGCTAGTCCAGACACAGAGCTAAGCTCATCCTCCTGTTTCCTGTCGGATATTAAGGCATCCTCAGGCCTCTTCCAGAGTCTCTTGCCAACTGGACGTCATTAAATGCACAATTTACTGGAACTTACTCCTTTCAGTGTAAAGTATTATTTCTAAGCAACTTGTAGGAAGCTGTTCTCCTCACACTATTCGTAAGCTGAGCGCAGACATCCTGTCAGTTATATCATCTTTTTTTTTTTTTCCCATCTGCTGCTTTTCTCTCTACTGAGGACACACAGTTCTAATGTTTTTTACATTTACGACATTAAGTTGCATTAAATCAAAGTGTAACTAGAGTAAAATGAACGGAAGTCGAGGCTGGATGAGGCTTATATCACAACCTCTAAGGAGGGTACAGGCTGTGCTGGAGAAGAGCCAAAGACACTGACAGTTAAAGGGACACGCCAACTTTTTTTTTTTCTTTTTGTTCTTTTCCTCCCTCCTGAGTTCCAGACAAGAAGATAGATCCCATTCTTTAGACTGTGTGTGCAGTAACAAGGAAGAGACGGGCAGAGCGCTCCCACTGCTAATTAGCTTAGCTCAAACACTGGTAGTCAATGGGAAGTGCTAGCCTGCCTCCATCTAAAGTCATCAGAGAAACTTTCCATAACCTGTGTACTTGTTGTGACTTATTTATTTACCATGTTATGTTATTTTTAGACTTGGATTAACACTTTCCGTCATTTTAAAATAAAATACATAATGAAAGTAAACCACAGTGCTAATCTGAGTCAAAAAATAACATAATGCAGTAAATAAATAAGTTACAACAAGCACACAGGACTGTTGAGAGTAGCTGGAAAGTTTATCTGATGACTTTGGGTGGAGGAAGGCTAGCACTTCCTATTGACTACCAGTGTTTGAGCTAAGCTAATTAGCAGTGGGCGAGCTTTGCCCGTCTCTTCCTTGTTACTGCACACACAGTCGACAGAATGATATCAATCTTCTTGTCTAGAACTCAGGAGGGAGGCAAATAACAAAAAGAAAAAAAAATGTTGCTGTATCCCTCTAAAGATTTTGTAAAATAAAGTTGCATTATCAGTAATCTCACTACAATATTTTAAATGATGTTTTGTGCTCATTTGTAATTTATTTTATTGTTTCAAGATTTAAATTATCATTTAGGTTACTGATGAAGGATTAAGGATTATCTTATCTATCTACGAAATCCATGAGGTCATGTTCTCTCTATGTAATTTATTTGATGCCAGTGGTATTATTATTATTATTGCTGTTATGTACTTCCATCCTGGTGCAATTGTTAGTACCTCATCTAACAGCAAAAAAGGTTGTGGGTTTGAATCCCCTGGCCGGATGTGGTGTCTCTGTGAGGAGTTTAGGTTTTCTCCACAGCCCAGAAACAAGCAGGTTATCCGGTGATACTGCAGATTGCTGTTTGTTCGTGTGAATGTGAGTTGTGTCCTGTCATCCCTGTAATGAACAGTCCAGAGCGTCCCCGCCTGTGGCTCAGTGTCAGCCGGTATCGTCTCTGGCCTGCTGGAACCCAGCAACGGATACGTGGTTATAATGGCTCCATGGATCACACACACACCCACACACACACCAGGCCGAAATTTAAGGCAAATGTCACTTTGACTTACACAGTGTCTTGGTTTTGTGTGCCATGGGACAGGATGTGCTGCCTTTGAATGGATTAGAACATGCGATTCACACTTGAGAAATGGAAATGAGTTTGTTGTGGGAAAAGTACAAAATTTACTGAAAATATTCCCAGGAGCTGGATTTTTTATAAGTTCTTTTATCTCAGTAAATTGAACAAAAAAGTAGTGAAAACATTTTAGGTGGGGATTTTTATGGAAAAGGACAGTAGGCTAATACATGGGCTAATACATATTAATAATCAGTATAGATTATTTTCTCTGTGATGATCCTGGTTCATCCATCCCATACTCGAGCTTGAATCTGTAAAACCGAGGCCGTAACTATGGAGCCGACATTAGGGCGACAAAATTTAGGTGGACACGTTGGATGAACCTTAATTGATTTATTTTTTTACAGTACTGTCTAATGTTATAGTGCATTGCATTGTTGGTAATGTAATGGTGTTACGTTATTAAGCGTCCCAAACAAGCATTTAAAAAAGTCGGTTTTGTGAATTCGACAGATTTTTCACGAGACTTTTGCAATTTTCGGACGATCTACCTATGAAGTGTTTATCTACGGAGGCCGGGAGGTGACATGGATGTGTCTATTTCCTTTTTTTAAAAAATGCGCGTGCGTTTTAGGCGTGCCTCCTGGGCTCTGTAGTTTATTAGACTAATCAATGTTGGATAAAGTCGTTTGTAGCAGTAGGCTAGCTAATTGTTTTTTTTTTTTATTTTTTTCGTTTGAAGCACGAACAGCTGTAAGCCTCTTCTACTAATACGACACGGCCTCGTTAAGTTTGATATCTTGCACATGTCAGAAAATCAAAGCATGTAAATAAGTGAATAAACGCGCGTTGTGATGATTCTTCTTGCTGCCTCTCTCCTCCACACCCTCCCATCCCCCACGCCGGCTCCTCGCTCTCATCCCCCTTTGCACAGCCTGAACTGGGCGTGCGGGAAGTGTGTGAGACGGCAGATGGGGGCGCTGCGGAGTCGCACAGGCCGGTTCCTGTGATACAATCTGCCGAGAGAGGGGGGGGAGGAAAAAAACACAACTGGGTAGGTCGGTCTTTGTTTCTGGCTAGAAGGAAAATCAAGAGACGCTGCAGCCGGTGGGGACTCAAACATCACCTCGAGTGTAAGTCAGTTATAATTTTGTTGTTATGTTGAGAGAGTTTCCGTGTGTTTTGCGCTCCTTGAACACGATAGATGTGCCTTTATAAGGGTTTTTTGTTGAGGAAAAGGACGAGACCGACATTACAGTGCCGCTGCTGTGGCGCGACAGTGTGCAATGAATGAAAATTGTTTTTGGAAATGTGCTTAGAGCGGAGCACCGAGCCAAGGGTACGGGAGGCGCGTTGGATCAATCAGCTCCGGCGATGAGGGGATGCTCTAACTTTTCACATATCGCCCAATCTGGACAAACATCGCGGCAGACAGCGTATTTTGTTCCCAATTGGCCTGGGAGAGCGTGGCCGGCTAGGCTAACCCCTCTAGCTCGTTAGCATGCTAAGCCCCGTCAGCAGCAAGCTGAAGTTGTTGTGCTGTTAGAGGCTTTTAGCCAGTAGGCTAGTCTGGGTCGGGCTTTGTTTCCATTCCTTCAGTGTCATCTACAGACAGAACCAGTTGTTCAGTGAATACCAGTAAGCCTGTGATACATAATGTGAAGGTGAAAACAATGATTTTGCTTCAATAAAGTTTGCTAGTGGACATAATATAACGTCAACTGATAAACCCGGCTAGGCCCGGCTAACATTAGCAATGCTCCGAAGGCTAGTAATAGCTAACCTAACTTATTTGCTTGTAAATGTGAAAATTATAGCAGATGGACTCGTGTCAGTGTAAATCTACTGATCTCTTAATCACTTTTATTAACCGTGTGTGTGTGCAACCGCGGCGTTTGTGTATTTTTGAATGAAGCCTCGTCTACATGTTTTCTTTATTATAGTTCTGTTTCACGAAGCGAAGTTTAAATGACCTCTCGGCGACCCACTGTGTGTATGAAGCTCACATTTGGCAGATAACGTTACATGCCTCAGTTGTTGTTTCCACGTCAAATACATAACGTGATTGTTATTAATTATTTTGTTCAGTTCAGAAGTGGACCATCTGTCACATTTTCATGTATCACTCAGTCCAGACTGGAGATAAGTGAAAGCGCATTCTGTCATTTCTGTGATCACCAGTAGCTCAGAGGTTTTGTATCCAGTTCTTCTAACAGCAGAGAAAAATGTGACTAACACACAGCAGCTACACTTAGTGAAAGCGAAAGTCACTTAACATTCAGCTGCTCTCTAAGTACATGATTGTCCTAATTGTTGATTACAACTCAATGACTCAATCTATGATTCTGATTTACAGCTTTGCTGTAGTTTGAATCACTTTTTTTCATATGTTATGATCAGGGCTGTGTATTGGCAATAATCTGGCGATATGATATGGATTGTGATACAAGAGTTACAATACTATATATTGGGATATATTACGATTTGTCTTTAGTCTAATGCTAGGAAAACTCATAGTATAAAGAACACACCACAATATACACAAAATCTTTGTAAAAACTAGGGCTGTCAAATGACTAATTTAAAAAAAACAAACATGATAAATCGCAGAACTTCAAAAGTTAATCACGATCAGTTCCTTTTTTAATCACACGTGGAAACTCATATTATCTTGCATTTCACAACAGTTTTTAAATCCGTATTAATCCTGTAAAGTGGTTCTCACTAGTGTAACTTGATTGGCAATTAAATGCCAACTGGAGTACGTCTCTTGTGTGCTAATTAGCTTAGCTCAAACACTGGTAGTCAATGGGAAGTGCTAGCCTGCCCCCACCTAAAGTCATCAGATAAACTTTCCAACAACTCTGAACAGTCCTGTGTGTTTGTTGTGACTTGTTAATTCACCATGTTAGGTTATTTTTAGACTCACATTGGCACTTTATGTATTTTTAGAATCAGATACATATTTGAAGTAAACCGCAGAGTGCATGTGCACCAGCAAACAGCAGAAGAAATACATAAAGTGCTAATGGAAGTGTGTCCCGCTGTTTGCAGCTCTGCATTTATACTCTGTGTGAGGTAGAATGTGATGAAGTGTGTACGACCCTGTGCTGTGGGTTGTTGTTAACTCACCTGTGGTGTGTGTTGTGTGCAGGTGCTGAAGTGGTCGGACTACTGTCTGCCTCTGGCCTGTAGCCCTGGTCAGCCATTCAGAGCCGTGGCACAGGCCAGCATAGATAACTTCAGTCGGCTGGGCGTGGCTTTTATCGAAGATCGGCTTCATCTGGACAATGGCCTCGTGCCTTCAAAGATAGTCCGTATGTTGCCTTCAGTAACTTTTGATATGGAATTTTCATATCCGATCAGTGAACATCTACTGCAGTAATGATTTAACTGAACATGCAAAAATAATTTCACTCATTAACTTTGTTTCCAGCAGCAGTTTTAGCACATATAGAGCCATTTTTGGCTCTTAAAGGGTGTTTCTCTGAAACCAGAGATAAAAGTAGAGTTCATCTTGGTGAATATTGAAATTACAGCATGACTCCAAATGAGTACCAATGCTATCTGTCGGCTGAAAAACTATTTGTAACTTTCTTGTCCATATTTACCAGAAATACTTGTAATAATGTTTTATTTAAAAAAAGTAAGTCACCAGCTGGCACTAAATGTTTTTGTACGTTTTGTTGTATTTGTGTGATGTTCCCACAGCTGTCCTTCTCCAAGAGTCCACTCTCAGTGAGCTGTTGGGAAAGCAGACGTCAAGCAGTGACGTATCGCCGTGGGTCTGTGGCAGCGACACTGCAGAGGGAGTCTCGGAGCCTTCGCACTGTTTCCTCTCTGCCAATCACCAGCACCCACAGTGCCGGAAAGGCAGTCTTCTCCTCAGCCCAAAGGCAAAGAGGAGGTTAGAGGAGCGACGGGGCTCTGAGCCACTCCGCAGCACTCAGGATCTGGGACCCACTGGTGACTCAGACGAACATTCCCTGGATCACCATCAGCACATGGAAGGCCATGGACACCACCTCCATCTGTCCAGCTGCCATGAATGCCTGGAACTGGAGAACAGCACCATCCTCTCTGTCAAATACGCCTCAGCGGAGAACATTCCAGATCTCCCTGATGATAACTCAGGAGGAGCGGACAGTGAGGATGAGGCTCTGGATGAAGTTGAGCATGATGCCAAAGGTCAAAGCAGCGAATTTGAGTGTAACAGCAAACCACCAAATGTTCTGGTTTACACAGGAGGATGCCAGGAGCGTTTCCAAGAAGTTCGTCAGCTTTTATCTGAGTGCATAAGCATGGAGGACAACATAATATATCCCCTCCTACCACAGCAGGTTTTGAGCGATCCTTGGATGGATAACACCAGGCTCTTGGTCCTGGCTGAAAAGGAAGCTCTGAGCCCTCAGCTTCAGACCCGCTTCCTCACCTATCTTAACCAGGGTGGCAAAGTCCTGGGCCTCGCCTCCACCCTGTGCCCCGCCGGCCTGTGTTTGAGAGTCCGAGAGAGGCTCAGCAGGCAGGTCAGCCGGATGAGCTTCACAAGAGAGGACAGCACAGAGCTGGAGCTGAGCCTGATGGCGAGTGGGAAGGTTTACATCAGGGATCCCAATGGAGGAGGGGAGGTGGAGCTCTGGGGTAAACTGAAAGGGGACGTCCCTCATCAGGGGGACATGGTTATAGTCAGAGTAACCCATGGAGGGGACGGTGGAGAAGCTGTCCTCTGTCAGGTAAAGCCATCACAACACTCAAAGTGATGTCATCTGCATGACTGAATAATGAAACATTTGAAGGTTTGAAGAGTTATATCCCTTGGAGCGCGCTCGTCACTTTATCAGCTGAAGTGAAGTTTAAAGCTTTCCAAGACAACAGCTCAGCAAGAAGTTCAACCATTACAAAGATCATAACGCTCACTTTCAAGGAGGTATTCATTTAACTTTAAGTTCATTATCAAGGGTTGGTGCTGAACTACCGTACTAACAAAAGAAAGGAAACTGTCCGTCCATCCGTCTGTCTGTCTGCGTCTATTTTTCTCCTCGATGGGTTTCCCAATCAGGCTGCATCCACATCGCTGCATTTTAAAGTTCAGACAGAGTCTTAAATCAGAGATGCTCTTTGTCTACATGCAAGAAATCAGAATAAATCAGTGGGGGACGTTGTCTTGGACCTACTCCGTCTTTGAGCCGCTAAGAAACCGGGTTAGTGAGGATGCAAGGCTCAAACGTAGCAACACTATACAATGTAGATGTAGCATCAGTCTGAAAGTGCACGTGTCGAGCGCAGCTAGAGCCCGACGAAGCTCGTTGTGCCATTCACTCACCGTCTGTGTCCATTTTGTCCACTGCAGCAAAACAATGCTCACCATTTACAGACTAAAAGTTGTGTTCAAAGAAGTGTGAACATATAATCCATATGATTCGATGGCCACTACGAACAAGCCGAAGCACACACACATTTCTCTCTCCAGAGTGCATTCTTCATACAGTTTCCCCATAATGTGTGTTTGACTGTGGAAGTCAGAATCCTTCTATAAGCTGAAGACAGATCTGTTTCTGTCTGCGTTCCTGTTTCTCTGCAGTTTTGGTAAAATCTGTGCCAACATCTTCCATGTGTGTGGTCTACGCGAGGTGGCGGCGTGCTCATCCCCTGACGTCTGCATATGGCTGTGCTGTAAATATCCCCGTATGGACAAGTTGTTTTTCTTAGAATAATTCCTCCATCTTATTCTTGGCCTTCTCGTGTCCTACATACAGTCACAGCTACAGCTGCTTCACTCGGCAGATAGGCTGGCAATCTGAGCCATTCCTGAGCAAAGAAAATAATATAACTGTCCAGAAGGTGGAGCTCTAACACTGCATTTTTCTTTTGGACTCATCCTCAGAAGTACGGAAGAATAGTTTTTCCCTGATTTCTCTCAGTCCAGTCAAATATATCCACAGAAGCTGAACCCGTTTGAACATTAATACTCCGCCTTCCTGTTCCCTGCTGCCTGACCAACACAAACAGTGAGCACAGAGGCAGTCGTCACAGTGTTGAAGTAAATTCTTTGAGTTGTGTTGAGCTGCAGGAAACGCTTGCTTTGTTTGGAGGGTGTGTCCAGGCTGGGTGTGTTTACGCTGACTGTATTTGAAGGGTCTGTCTACATTTGTTCAGTGTCTGTTTTAGGAAAACTCCTGATTCATGCTGGAACTGTTTCACAGCTGGTGTCACATGTTTAATGATCCCCGTCTGCAGGTCCATCTGGAAATTGCTCCTGATTCTCAGAATGTGACATCAGAAAGTTTTGATGAACTGAAGGTGAACAACGCCCTGCGTTACGAAGTCTTAACAGAGATCTTCAGCTCGCTGGGACTCAGTTGTGAGGTGAACCAGACTCCGGCCCTGAGCCCGGTCTACCTGCTGGCCACCTGTCAGGTGAGATCCACGCTGCTCGCTCACTATGACTCACAGAATCACAGTGACACGAGCAAACAGCTCGTCACAGTCCGTCAGCTGCGTCAGTCACATCTGTCAGCGAGTCTTTTCATCACGACCAATCGAGTTTGTCCACATCACATGACCAGTTATTCTTTTTGGCATCAACCACAGGCTTACTGGCTCACAGTGTCGTAGACAAAGTCCATTGTCAGATTACTGTCTGAGACATTACAGCTATCTTAAACAACAACAACAAACAAGCACCATCAGCAGGTCCAGGAGGAGAGTGAGAGCGAGTGGTGAGGGAGGCGTGTGCACTGAGCGCAGCAAGTATTCTGAAACAAGAAGTTAAAGTGTCTGCAGAGGCGGCGTGACGCGTCGTGACACAGAGCGCAGGGTTCGAGTTCCTCGTGTTTCTGATGAGTCCATTGTTGTTTGGAAGAAAATAAAAACAGAGTGAATGATCTGCAGTGAGAACAAATATCTGTTCAACCATGAGTAAACTGGTTCAGTTCACTACACACACACACACGCAGCGAGCAGCAGATTGTTTTTCCTAAAGTCAGTTTATGATCAGTGACTCAGACCGTTTGCACGTTAACATGTTGAAACGATTTGCTGTGGTAATGAATGCAAATGCATGCGCGTCCATGCAGCAGGTGTGTGTGTGTGGAGGTTGGATGTGGGGGCGGGGCGTTTGATGAGCTGCTCGCTGTGAGCTCCGTGTGGTCTGCATTTCACAACATGATGAAGTTTACTTTAAAACTGACCTAAGTGCGTATTTACATTTCAAAAAAAGTCATGATTGAGCCACAGAGAAGGACAGAGTTCAGCAGATCGCCGGTTCTCAGAGACGAACTGAACACATTTTGTTGGTGGTTTAATCGATACAGCTCACCATGTGTGATCAGATCACATTTGAAAAAGTGACTTTCAGCATCAGAGTTGAACACACACTGTGTCAAACATTTTGAAGTGCTCACTCAATAATTTGATTCCCATCAGTGTGTTGGATTGTCAGACGCAGCTGGTCACAGGTTTCATGCTATGAGACTGTCACACACTTTTAGAATGCAAACTTAAACTGACAAAAAATTCCTGTGTAATGACATCAAGTGACTCTTTTCTTGTCTAATCTGTTCACTTTAGTAAATTTATTCACTGCCTTTACTATGTCACTTGGTGATAAATGATGTACGGATGCAAACTTGACACAATTTCTGGATAAATCGCCTGTTAATCAGTATTAGAGCTTTTTACCTTGAAACTCTGTAACTGCGGAAACATCTTAACACCGCAGTGTCAGTCTGTGTTTGAGCTGACGAGAGACGCTCGAACAGTGACTTTGTTTTTGGGCTCACAGAATATAAAAATGCCCCCTGGACATCTGTGAATATACAATATATTAAAAATACACACAT
>JAQFJA010000009.1:19707946-19720388 GCA_029874485.1 Naso brachycentron | reverse complement strand
CTGACATCTTGCCTCTGCTTTTGGCCTTTAGGAGTTTACAGGCTCCCATTTTTATGACCTTTGCACTAATACAATTACCATATTCTGCCGTGACGAGGGAGTAGTGTGCACACAAGCATATGTATTTGTCTAACAGCAGTTAAATCTACTATACATAGCAGATTTTGAAAGAGCAGCTCACTGGCTATCACTCCGGATTTCTTATGGTGTGAAGTGGTTGCCATGGCACTAGAATTTTCACTGTGCTTTTTACGACTTATTTTATGAAGCAGATTGTGAGCGTTTGAGCTGCCATGTGGAAAAAAATGTTACATCCAGTTGCAAAGACCCCAGAAGGTTGAAATCGTGTTTACAAGCAAAACTCCATTTTTGTAGCACTTTCTTATAGCAGCATGTTCCCAATTAAAAGCTGTGTATTTGCTTCTTTGATTGGTAAATACCTTGAAAAGTGTGTGTACGTGAGCATGAAGTCATCATTGAGTTCCTTTTCACATCATTAAGTCACAGGGGGCAGAGGCTGGTGTCAACTTTTCAATTAGGAGCACAATTTGTGGGCTAGACTTTGAATTGAACTGCATTAGACTGGAGCCATTACACTTATGGCTATTGAAATAAATGGATGTAATTATGATCCTTGTGCTAAAAAAATTTTGTACTCTCAGGTTTGGTTTGAGCAGGGGATGTGGAAAATGTTTTTGGTGGTTGTGGTTAGGAGTTCTGAAATCTCTGCCTGGAATTAAAATGAGACATTTTGTTCCGTACTCACATTCTAGTTGATCAAAAATGGGGGAAAAAAAGAAATTGCTGTTTTGCTTCCCGTTTGGTGACTACCCATTAAATCAAGGAAAACTATTTTGATCCAGAGTTTGACTGATGATGCCATTACTTCTGAAAATTTTTGTCCATAAACTACAAATGATGTATAGTTAGCACTAATTCCAACCCTCTCTAAAGCATACTGTAGTATTGAGATTGTTAGTTGTTAGGTTGTTTGTTGTCTCTTTCTAATCAGAATCCCTGCATTTACCTAAACCGTGAAACATGAAACTCAGTCACAGTCATGAGAAAGGCTGTGCAAGGTTAAATTAGGTCAATAATAAGGGTTATGATAATGATTTGAGGCTTTTGTTGAGAGGGAGTAGGGCAATGCTCTGGAATGTGAAGAATGAGGGTTTGTTTAATCCTCACGGGGGATAAATTATTAGCAGCAAGCAAGACATGTCCTTCCCCTGCCATGGGAGTCTAAAATGAGATGTGTGTGTGTGTGTATCAATTTTGTACACCCATGAAGGAGCTGTGTGCAGTTGTTTAAATTAATTAAAAGGATAAGTTGGATTTACAACAATCTCAAGAAATAAGTGTCACAGTACAGTTTGAACTGGCTTCTACATTGCTTGAAAACTGCCTGCCACTTGATTTTGAATTAGTGAAAATGAAGCATTTTAACCTTCAATGAATGGACGTAAGACATTTTAGTAATACTAATAAACCTAAAAGCATCTTTTCCTGTGCTGTAGAGTTGGGAACTGAACTCAGTACTTTTAACCACCCAAATAAACTAGGTCTGTACAACCAAGTATCAATTCACATAAATTAATCAGTGGTAAATTTCAGGACCTTAAGCCCAACTCATATCAATGATTCGTGACACAACTCGATGCAACTTGCACCATATATCTCTGCATTTATACGTTGTTTACTAGATGAGGTTAACCTAGCAGTTAGCTGGATTTTTGTTTTTGTTTGCTTTTTTCTGATGTGTTAACTGTATTTGACACACTGCTGTGTTGTAGTAATCAGCAGGATTCATCTGCAGATCATTAGTCGTTTGTTTGGATACCCCAGTAGTTGGATACATTGCTTTAATGTTAGCTGGATTTCAGGTTGGTTGGTTTGTTTACCATTGGCTCTACTCGGAGATGGATAAGGTAAATAATAGTATTAATGTTAGTGATAGTGAGAGTGACATGTTCAAAGTGTTTGCTCTTGCTCTGCAATTTGACACGTTGAATCTTTAAGGACTCGTTGCAACAGCGTCAGCCGTGCTACAACTAACCAGTTCACACTGCTGCAATTTTCTAAAACTGTTGTCTTGTTGGGTCGCAAATTATAAATCTGAACTGGGCTTAAGAGCTCGTGTTTAGAGAGACAGAGAGAGCAAAAACATGTCACCCCTGCAGCTCGTTCAACCAAATCAGGCACTGATGAGTCAAAAGCAGTTGCAACACTTTTTAAAGCCCTGTGCCAATAAAACCCTGTGGAATAGTTGTAATGTGAATTGCATGTCTAACTTGAGGAAACACTCGGTCAAACACAAAATCTATCTACAAGCTGAAGAGTGTACCGTGTTTGAAAACCAAAAACCAATTCCCCGAGGTCGAGTTAAATGACATTTATGCTCCTGCTACTGGTGCCAGAGATGTTGAACCGTCCATGGACGACAAAACCTTACTATCTTGATTGATGTTACGGAGAAGGTAAAGTACTATTGGATACTGAAATCCAAGTTCCACTGCCAGTTCAGATGTTATGGGTACCCAACCCTACTGTGTGTGAGATACACGTTAAGCATCTAAACAGAAACTGAATTGCTGTCCAACCTATAACTTGGTGAATGAATGGCCCAACTTTTTCCATCTACCGTTAACATTACCTAAACGACTCCCTGTGAGTTGTTGTGGTGGAAGTCACTGTGCAGCTAAATGTTCTGATGAGGTGTTGAAGTTAAAAACATCTGTTGGTGTGGTAAAGTGATTTTGTCTCCAGTGCTCTTTAGAGGTCTGAGTAATCTGGCTTTTCACCATTCGGGGGGGAAAAAGGGGAAATGAGAGCAACGGAGAGAAAGAGGAAACACAAAGAGGGTAAAGATTTATTGAGGCAGTAATGAGCCTCTGGAAGGGAAGAGCACATGCAGTTTGACTGGTCCACCTGCGCCAAGCCAGCATGGCATCCTGGGTAAATATGACCCAGTAGTTTGTTGCCATGGTGATCAAGGAAGCAGCAATTGCCAAGGTGGGAGCACTGATGAGACTGACGAAGGCACACACTCACTAAAACAGCACACGCCACTCCAGAGAGTTTTAATGTTGCTGAATATTTCCATAACAAAACAAAACGGCTAAATGCAACAACGCAGCAAGATGATAAAAAATTTCAAATCTAAGGCAGGGTTGGAAATTAGCACCCATCACGGGCAAGATGAATCTGATCAACCCAACAACACAGTGGCAGGTAGCCTAAACTAAAGGGGACATTGAGCAAACAATTTAATTGTTCTGTAGTCGAAAAGTGTGTTTGCGTTGTGTGTGGCAGAGAAAATTAGTTATGGTTAACTCATGTTTTTTTTTTTTAAGTATACCAATAGTTACCCCTACAGTATTGCCACATCTGAGAGGGAATTTGGGGAAAAACTTGTAACGTTCAATTCCCAATCCCAAGTCAACTCCCAGTCTCCCAGTTCTAGCATTGCATTAATGAAGTGCTTTTGAGGAGATTTAAAAGTGTCGAGATATATATTGTGTATTGATGTAGCCTAAAAATATTGCAATATTGTCTTCAGCCCTACACAAAAGCTGAAAAGGTGTTAAACATGAAAAAATGAAGGAGTGAGCACGTTCAGACTTATCAGTTGACTCAGAGGAGGCTTTATACAAAACCACCCATTGGTTTTTGGCATGTAAGGTCATTGTCTACTTTAAATTGTCTGTTTTTACAAAAGAATAGAATCATAAAGGGAAGGTAGATTGAACTTTAAAGGGATGATTGTCTATCATGAAAGGAGCCATCTGGGTTATATGTGGAGGTGATGGATGTCCACAGAGGAAAATAAGGTCAGATGAAAAGTATAAAGAGGTCATCAGAGGTAAATGATGTCCAAATGTGTCTGTGTGTGTTTGCTGACCCTTTTATTTTCTTGTCCAGACTTTCAGAAGATTCCTTTGCCATTCCTGTCTCAACTTCGCTTTCTTATGTTCAGCTGTTTCTTCATTTACTTTGCAAGGACTCTTGCCAATCTGCCATTCCATGTCAGTGATCAGATCAGTCGACAAGGGTCAGCTGAGGCGATCTTTCCTCACACAGGGACTAGAGATAACGATACTCAGGCAGACACAGTAATAGCTGAACAAAATGTGAAAGGCTGTATTACTGTGACCCATTTTTTGAATTTTCCTTCATTTTGTTGTCATAGTTTTTTGTCTGAAAAGCCATGGTATCTATTACTGCTCAGGCTGTTACAATTCTAAACAAATGACTGAGTTACAAAGCATAGTTCCTGTACACCAGAGGATTTTTTTGGGAAAAACTTATCTGTCACATGGTGTTTATTAAGGCTCCAAAGAAACACTTGAGGTAATTGTTAAAGAATTTGGGCCGGCTGCAGTTGTGGGCAGTTGTATGGCATTTGAAAAGACTGGACCGACGCTTAAAGTGAACCTTTTTTCTGCATTTGTCGCAGATTGCAATAAAGTGCTAATTTCAGAGGCATGAGGTCACGTGCAAAATATTTCTCCCTGTAATCATATGAAGTTAGGCCTGTTTAGTGTGTGGGTACTTGGTCTTCATGTTCATGATAAGTTACGCATTGTTGCATGCCTCAGTCCAGTGAGGTTGAAGGACAGGGTCTTGTGAAAAACAATATTACGTGTATCTGATGTGCTGCAGGTTAATGTAGATGTGAGTGCAAGACACAGACAGGAAGAGTAATCAAACTTTGACCTGTGTTTCAAAGACCGCCTCATCATCGGGGGAGACGGGGGCCGGTTAAAGTGAACCGCTCATTCATCACTCCCACTCTCACGGCAACTCCTGTCCAACACAACTGTGATATATTTGCCTGTCTGTATTACATTGCATTTGTCTTTTTTTTGTTAAGAAAAGTTTTACTAGTAAGAAAAAAAAAACTCCTCAAGGCCTTCAGGTCTGCAAAAACACACACACACACACACACACACACAGAGCCAGCTTTTCTCACCTAAGTGAAGTTTACGCTTTAGTGCAAGAACAAAAGGTCATTTCTTTACTGAAAGATAATACCTAAAACGTCCACCTTTCAAAACTGAAACACATCAATAAGGTGTGAGCTGATGGATAATAGAGGCAGTCATCCCTGAGGTGGATGGTTATCACACTAGCTCTGTTTACATGGCCACAGATAGTTGTAATAAAAAATGTCATTGGGAAGACTTTGATCTGATGTGGTCCTTTCAGAAGGTATTTTCAGTCCAAATGACAGAGGTGATTTATGCCGACCATTATTCCAACCGGTGTCCATGTACACATCTGTTCCAGTCGTAGGGCTGTGTATTGGCAGGAATCTAGAGATACAATACAGGGGTTACAATACAATATATTGCAATACAGTGAGCAAGGTGAATTTTTTTCAATCTTATTTTTTCAGTTTCATGTGACAAAATACAAACATATTTTCCACGGCGTGGTGTTACTTAGGTTGTCAATTTTAAATCTTTAGTTTAATGTTTTAGCACTTTGACATTTTCTGCTTGAACTTTAAAAGATTTAAATTAGCTACAACTTTCAGTTAAACTTGTTTCTTAATATAGTATCAAATAAAAATTAATAAAAGCGGAGATGGAAGTGGCTGAGTTTTATCTGTAGTTCATAATGGTTTTGACATTTGCATTATCACCATGAGTACACACGGGACAGCAGGGCCTTCCTGCTTCTAGTTGCCGAGGAGGACCCTCCAGTCGACAGTTATGTTAGTTTGTTCAGTTCCTTTTAAGCTCTGAAAATGGTAAGATCGTGTAGAAAAAATGCTGTAATTCCTATTTGAAGGAACTCTATCAATCTGAGTGTCAACAGCTTGAGGAAAAGTATCCGCCACTTGTCTGTTTGTACCGACACTTCCTGCCAGCTTCTGTGGGTCTGGAGCGTCTTTCCTCAGCAGCAAGAGGCAGAAGGCTCCCGCTGTCCCGCGTCTAACCTTGCTTATGATAATGTTTATGTCCAAGCCATGGCAAGTTCACAGGAGAGCACACTGAGACTTGGAACACGCTGTGAGCTCCCCATCTCATAAAAAGACATTTAACGTTGTTTATCCAGGAGCAGTACGCACTGCTGAGCCTGAAGAGAAATATCTGAAGGCGTGTTACGAAGAGGCAGTGGTGTTTGTTTTCAACACAGAAGGAAGTAAACCTTTTTCGTCTTCGGCTATTTCCAGAAAATCAGACAACTCTGCGCATGTCAGTGGTTTATTCTCAATAAATGCTTGCGTATGCATGTCATGATTGGATCACTGTATTTAGCATCCATTTTAACAATAAGGTTGGAACACGATGTCAGTTGTCTAACGTGCCCACTATAAGACAGGCTCAGTGTACTCGTTAACAGATTGTTATCTGGTCCCATTCAGCCTGCAAAGCTGAGATGTGAGTGCAGAGTGTGGCTCCATTCCTTTCAGTTTTATTGAGTTCAGGAATGTGGAGGTGTTCCTAAATTTGTCTTTTCAGGAAATTAAAAATCTCCTTACTTCCTTCCACAAGAATGTCAGCAAATGTTGAAAGGCAGTTGGAGGACTCAACTTTATGACTGGCACAGAAAAAGTGTTATTTGAAATCATAATCAAACCTGTTGTTGTCTCTGTTCGTCAGAGAAGTTTTATGTGGAACCCAAAACACTGACTAAACTATTCTCTCAACCCAAAGAGCCTTTTGCATGCATAGATTGTGTTTGTGTCATGAGACGGTGCCTCCAGGAAGGCGTCTGCTGCTCCTCTCGTTGGTCACCTCAGATGTTTTAGCCTCTGGCCTGCGTTGCTGACCCATGAGAGGAGGTTATTTCAGCTGTGTCACCGATCCACTGAAACATTGATGTGATGTCAGGGATTATTCACAGTACACAAGGAGACTATTCTGGGATTTGAAGTCATGCCTGTTGGTTTTAGCTACAGTAAACAGTTACAACACTACATGTGGTTTAAATCAAGTGACTCTTTTCATGAGAACTGATAAATGTCAGAGCCTGTTCGTGTTCACACCTGGCGTCAACATGCGTCCTGGCTGATCCATTCACAAGTGGACAGCTGTAAGTACAGGTGTGAATGCATCCAAGATGACTTATAAATGCATTGAGATCCGACCAGTCTGACCACATTCGCAGGAGGTTTAGGATGCATATGTCCAAATTCTTTTAATAGTTTGTGAATGTGTCCAGGGCCACACGCAGCAACTACAGGGCTACGTACATATAGGGCTAGGAATTGAAAGAGGCCCCACGATATGTCATTATCACAATACTTGAGTCACAATACGATATTTTTTTCACCCTTTTCAACTGCAAATCATTTTCCCAATGTAAAACTTTGTCATCATCATCTATTTCATCTAATTAGATAAAGTTTTTAGTCTATTCATCTCCCTTTAATTATTTTTATTGCATTTTTTATTACCTTACCAGACAGTGAGCACTTAAGACCATTATTATTATTGTTATTATTAAGAATTTATGTTTAAAAAAAGAAATCAGTACTTGCTCTCTGTGAATCGATGCGATACTGTCATGCAAAATATGGCGATACTATGCAGTATCGATTTTTTAAAAATGTTGGAAACCTCTGCTCTACAATCTGCCTCATAATTTGGGCAAGTTAAAACTGCCTTTTCAGTCTCTCTTCATGGGACATACATGTAATGCACCAGTGGGTATGTTTAATTGGGGCATGCTCTGATTGTGACAGTTTCTGTAAACTGATAAACGGGTCAGTTCCCTCTTGGTTCTGGTCTTTGTAGTGCTCAGCAGGACCTTCAGAGTCGAGGGGTCTCTCACTGCAGTGGGCCTAGCTAATCCTGCCATCTGGACCCTGGTCTGAATTCCTCTGTGATGAAAGGTGTTAGAGCTTTGGTTACGAGTCTGGGTGTCAGTTTATTGCCCTTACACAGCATGGCTTTGCAGTGTAGTCTGGATTAAGGAGGCTGAGGAATGGGCTGTTGACTGTAAAACATACTCTTGACACACACATGCATCGGATTAATGTGAATTTAGTGTCTGCTGTGCAATATTTCACAGCTTCCTGTTACTAGGTTGATTTAGAAGTGATCCTACAACACGGTTTTAGCAAATAGAATTAGTTTGAGTTGTGTTTTAGTTGTTACACCGCAGTTTTAATGGAGAAAAAAAACAGGGAAATGGTGGAAAGATGCTGACTGTGTTTTTTTGTTTTCTCTGAACAGATCGTGAGGACCAATCAATCCTTTGCACGTAAGTACTGCAACTGTCACCTCTATTAATTGTCCTCCTCTCCTTTTCTCTCCTGAGGTCATTTCTGTTGGTTCTGTGATAAAGCAGCTTGATGGGCTGGAAAATGAAACTGTCAGGATAAAGATTATGCAGCAGCAGTTAATAGGGTTATGTCAAATAAAGATAGGCTCTCACTTCATGCCCTTGAAGTGTTTACATTTGCACCTTACAGAGTAAAATTAAGCTTTGCAGTTATGTGACATATGATAAGATAAGAGCACTTAAACACATCATCACTTCTGAAGTATCTGGTTGGATCCCGTTTTCCATCTCCCTTCATGTTTTTCTCACCCTGACTCAGCTGGCCTGCACCCGTCCTCCTGCTGTTTTATTTAAAAACTGGTTTCAGATAGGTTTCTGTGGACACTGGGTTGTTCAGCAGCTTTACCCAATAATAAGGGAGTTATGAGTGCGGTTTAGTGCCCTGCCTTCATCTTCTTTGGCGGAGTAATTAGGTGCCACAGTCTTACAATGTGGCTGAGTTGCAGCTGCCAAAGAATGAGCAGGAGCTGTTGTGTAATGTGTCCTACATTCTGGAAACAACACCCCCTGTTGGTGACCAGTTGGTTAGACACTGTTTAATAAAAAGGTTGGTCAAATAGATGAGAAGCTGCCTCAGCAGTGGAAGGACATCTACATCATGTTAGTTTTAGTATTAAAGTTATCTGTTATCTGCTTTTTAATAATATTTATTGAAGCAAAAACAGAGAAAGACTTTACTTGATTATACTCCATCAATGCACAGTAAAACCTTTTCAAAGTAAATTTAGGTCCATGAAAATTGCAGAAACATGTCTTAAAGCAAAATTTCCGAATTTTGAAATAGGGCCTAATTTTCAACCTACCAGTGCTATTGCTGATGGCAGAGACCATTTTCATCCCATTGCATGCAGTTTGGACGGCTCACTGTTTCGCCACTGCAGGAAGTGAAGTGTTTGGCAGCTTCCTGTCGCTGGTAACCCCAAGCAGAGCCACAAGTTGAAGAAATTCAGTAGTTTTACTTCTAAAATCATTCTACGAACTCTCAAATTCACTTAATATACTGTCATCATGTTCTACTTGATTTGGGGGCACTGTGGAGTGTTTAATTGGAGTTTGGTAGTTGCTACTCTTGGTCCCATTGACTTACGCTAGCATCAGCTTTAGTGGCAAAATGGCAAGCAGTCCAAAGTCCATACTGCATGCAATGAGATGAAAATGGTCTCTATCAACAGGAACAGGACTGATTAGGTTGAAGATGCGGCCCTCTGTCAAAACTCCAGAATATCCCTTAAATGTGCATTTTCCAATCCTCCATTAAATTGAAGAGATCTGGCATCACTTGCTCATGTTTCAAATGCCACACATCCTGCAAGGAAAATTGCTCTCGGGGAAACCCAGATTTGAGAAAAATCACAGGTTAGCTGACTGGGGTGTGCAGGCCAGTTCACAACCTGTGTTTGTACAGTCTGACTGTGCGTAGTCCACTTAAAATAGTTACTCGAACTTTGCAACAACCACTTTTAATCCAGTGAAAATGCCACAAGGCTGTTGAGTAAAGCATAGAATTATAGAAAGTCTTGTGTAGTTTCGAGGTTTAGCGTGATGTGTTTGGAATAACATTTGCAGAACCAGCTCTTGTGTGGACGCTGAGTTTCTGGTTTTTACTTGTGCCCCTGCATTTACTGATGAACATTCATATAAATGCAAAATTAAAAATAAAAAAATAGGATGAACATGTGTTAAGTGTCATGTTTCATACACAGGGTGAATGAAGTGATCGCAGTCAGCTAGCTGATATTTTTATGCTGTTTGCAAAAGGAGCAAGAAACCCATGACCGGGAGAACTTGTAGAATTTCACACATAAGAGCTGAGAATCCTGTCGACCCTCAGATGAATGAGAGTTATGAGAGAATGAGCAGCAGAAGGGGGCAGGAGACAGTGTTGAGAACGAGGGATCCTGCCAGAGAGAGCCAGCAACCCAGCATGTTAACATCTATAAGAAAAAAAGAATGAAATGTGGGAAAAGCCAGTGAATGGTTACTACCATGAGGAATATTACTCCTATAAAACTATGAAGATGTCAAGCCAAATTTGGATATGTAACTCACTTGGCCTATATTGCTATGTCTGCATCCTGTGTTTCGAGGACTCGCCCATCGAATTCTAGTGCAGCAGCTAAAACTGCACTGGAGCTAATAGCCAGCTAGACTAAAGCCACTGGTATGTAGCTCGATGCAGCCTTGCTGGCCTGGTTTCTGTGTTTGCCCTGGTTTTCTGGGCTTTGGGTCCTGGCTGTGGGAGCTGTGGATGGGCCTGCCTGAACACAGCTATCATTAGAGACGGCCCCAAAGCCTGGAAACTTTGGAGACTGGCCCACCAAACCACAGGGTTCTCCAGTAAAACACACTGACCGACCGAAGGAAGGATTTAAAAATACAACAACAGATAGTCTGATGGTCGTTCACTCTCTCCTCTCTTTATTTATTCTTTACTTGGGCTTCATCCAATCACTCTTGACCACCACAATGGTAAAAAGGAGTAATTTTGGTTAGAGTTTGACAGTGTTCTGTCTCCACCTTGCTGAATTATGGAATTTACTCTGATTATTTTCTGTAATATGGCTGTGCCTCACAAGTTAAAGCCTTTGATTCGTGATTGCAAAAGGCAGCTGTTGTAATAATTCGATGGAAATGAAGAAAACGCAAAGAAAAAAAAAACTGAAGTGAAAAT
The DNA here is from genome assembly GCA_029874485.1 of Naso brachycentron. NCBI lineage: Eukaryota > Metazoa > Chordata > Actinopteri > Acanthuriformes > Acanthuridae > Naso > Naso brachycentron. The sequence goes on along the minus strand of JAQFJA010000009.1, from coordinate 19,709,419 downwards.
GATGTGTCTTTATTTTCTCTCCATCAGTCTTCATTCACTGCCACTTTTTGCTGACTCTGTCTGTCCGTGTATATCCCCATGCTTTCTTTCCCGTTTGTTTTCAGAGGTGAATCAGGCGCTGGCAAGACCGAGAACACGAAGAAGGTCATCCAGTACCTGGCCCACGTTGCCTCCTCACACAAAGGACGCAAAGACCACAACATTCCTGTGAGAGTCCCACTGCCTACATTATGCCCTCTCTATCCTTGGCCGAGCATGGGCCTCCATTTCATCATCTTCTTCTTCTCTCAAATCCATCCCATTTGAACTGTCCTTGCTGATTGCCCATCTTTTTTTTCTTTCGGAATAGTTCAACATTTTGGGAAACAATCGTATTCGATTTTTAGTGCATTCTTAACACCAGACAGCGTTAGAAGATCAATACCACTCTCATATCTGTCAGTTAAATATAACGCTACAAGCTTCATCCTGTAGACTTAGCTTAGCACAAATACAGAAAATAGCTAACCTGGTTCTTCTCTGCAGTAACAAAATCTGCCTACCAGTCCCTCTAAAGCCCTTTTTTGTTTGTTTGTTTGTTTGTTTTGGTCCAATAGCCAAGAAGTAGTCCAGTCCATAACCTCTAATAAACAGGAATTGTTGTTCTTTCACGTTCTTTTGTTTGCATATATTTAATGAACATTATATATTTTGTTAGTCGGACTTTACTCAGATCAAATCAAGCATTTTGGCAATGCTGAACAAAATGTTGCAGTTTTGATGGGAAAGGTAAAAACAGAGTCAACCTGACACCATCAGCTGATCAGCCAGTCAGATAGAGGAGAGTTGAACAGTTCTGTCCTGAGTGAGTACAAGTCAACAAAAAACGTTAATTTTCGTTTGCGAATGAGTTGTTTAATAACACATCCACACTGACGCACAAACCTGTGCTATAGCCTTAATTAGATTTAGACGTCCTCTCTAGGGCGGGGTATTGACAAGGACTTCACAATACGCATCACAATACATGGGTCACAATACGATTGTATTGCAATGCAATGCATATTGTGCATTATTCCACATAGTTCACTGAAAATGTAAAAACAGCTGAAACACAAGTTGCTGTGTACGATCTGGTTAGTCTTAATACATCACATTATATTGATAATATAGCAACAAATTGAGTCAAAACGGTTAAATTCAGAATCCTTTCCAATTTATTGAACGATATTGGCAAATTGCCGAACACACTGATGTAACTGCCATAACATCAAAATGAAAATGAAATTTAAGTGCACTCTTGCACTTGAAAAGGACACACTGAAATTGAAAACATGAAAATGAAGTGCATAAAATGAAGTGCATAAGTGTTCTTGTGTGTCACTGAACTTTAGCACTGGGTCTTCACAGGGACTTTACGATGTGATATGCGTCATAATACATGGGAATAAATAGTGCAATATACCTCAGTATGGATTTTTTTAGCACAGTTCT